>JAOXYH010082297.1:0-10817 GCA_028566455.1 Botula fusca
CGAGTGGACGAAACAGGCTGACGATTCGCTGGCGACTCGAAAGCTTTTGTTAAACTTTCGAAAGGGCGTTACTGTACGCCCATTTTAAATAACTTTTGCTTGAGTACCTTGACGTTTCGACAGAGTACCTCGTTGGAAAATGAAGTGACCCTATAAACTATCTCGACCTACTGTATATCTGACTTGAACATGCATATAAGTAACGACTGATTGAACATAGGTGAAAAATCTGTCAAAAAAAAGCTTTATTCAACGTGATCATTATGCCACAAGATATACAAAGAGATACAAATACGAATCCATTATCCGATATTAAATCGAGTTATTTCCCATACAAGGTCAAGAATATTTCAGTCAGTGGCTGCCTTCCCTTATGTTTCTGTCTTTTGTGGAAACCTCAAATTTTTCCCAGGGCACTGAATTGAGTCCTATAGTGCGATACTACATGTACTATCCTCTTACTATTCTTTTTTTGCATTCGTTATTTCTCCATTTTTACGCTAGTACATAATGATTGACTCGCTCTTTTTCTTCTTCATGTTAGAAAGAAAGTTGGATGGGCAAATATTTTTATGTCACCCATCCATCCGACCTATGTGGATAATTCCTTCGTTTGAAACATTATGATCAGTGCTGAACACCAATAAGACAATTAAGCAACCAAGAACTGAGATTCACTTAAGGTTTGTTTTAAAGTTCATCACACTTTGTTTTACTACCACTGAGTCAATGCCACTGCTGGTGGACTATTAGTCCCTGAGGGTATCACCAGCTCAGTAGCTAGTACTTCGGTACTGGCCCCGGATTGATACTTCTAAATTTAATGTGTAAAAATTCCCCAAAATTTAATAAAACTACGGAGTTATCTCCCTCACGCAAAGCTCTGTCCATAGATGGTTTTGGCTTCCTATTTCGGTCATTTTGGCATGTTCTCGCTTTTACACATTTTTTGGTAACAGTCCTGCTCTTCCAAAGTTTTGGTCTCTAGCATCGCTGACGAGAAATTAATTTACGAAATGTGCACATCCGATGCATCAAAATCGGTATGAAATGTATCACACTTTGTTTCTCTTAACCTCAGTCACTGCAATAAGACCATACCGATACGTTAACCCTAAGATATGAGCTACAGAACTGTCATATTCATGTGACCGTAGAATTTTTTAAGCGATGGCTTGAATTTACATTGAACATAACCCTCATCCAGAATCCATCAGTCAATAGTTTCAGGATGTAAACACACATAGAACAGTGAGAATGTGAACTCTGTTCCTTTGCTTTAGATATTGTCAAGTTCGTGTAGGGATTTAATGTAATGAATTTATACAGCATATCTCTTCTTTTCTCCTGACAGTAAAACAGATAACATAACAAACTAAAGAACTTTGAATTTACAGAAAAGCTGAAGACTACAGATTAATTTTTAGACATGTCGGTATTTTGTTACGCGTTAATATTTCGCCGTTTTATGCATGTTGCTTTCAACAGTTAAAACTTTGAAAACAAATGTTTTTATAACGCAAAATTCACAATCTAACACCGCTATTTTTTCTATATAATATATCCAAGTTTTACAACAAGTGAGGGAATAATCTTTTTTGCTAGTATTTTTTAAATTCTTTTCTGTCAGATGGTGTAGTATGTAACCTACAATGTTAACGCTCCACATTTTGGTTACCTCAAAAACGACATATATTATTTTAGCGGTTTAATAGGAGGATATTTCGTTCTGCACAAACCTGTTCTTTTTATTTCAGGGTTATTCGTTTTCTGTTTATTTTTGTCAATTGTTGGTGTTTTAATTTATTTTATTTTATTTTTTGGTTTTAAGTTATTTATTTTGGTTTTTTTGTTGTTTTTATAGTATTTATTGTTTTTTTTTTGTATTCTGGTTTTTGTTTTTTTTTCAGTGTTTTTGTATTGTATTGTATTGTTTTGTTTAGTTTTTTTAAATGGTCAAAGATTCATAATAACTCCCAAAAACTATCTATAAAGATATAAATGTAGACTCGATGACCAAGACACCTCTTTTTGCATACGTTAAATACATGTAGGTAACTGAATAATTAAAACAAATTAAAAGAGGGAAGGGAATGTTCCAGTTGCTGCGACTATAATGTATCAGTGAACTTAAGAGAAGGTCCTTGATATTCCTGCTTAGACCATGTGTTTCCCCTTGATTATGACGGTATCCTAAGGATTCATAATTTTCAAAGGGAATGTTTCACTTGAACAACAACAAAAAATCAACAAAAGGTCGCAAAATGTATCTTATAAATTGCTAAATTACAAGAATAGTATCTCGTATTAATTTCTCTTGAATCCTGGCTCAATATATCGCGATTTGTGATCATAACCCTAAACCACTCCCGTTACATATTGAAAAGCTAAGTATTACACCATTACATTATAACTTTCGTAGCAGAAAAAAGGAAACTCAATTTTTTAACTATCTACAGCGATTGAAACGTTCAACATACCAAAAATTTGCGTGTGTGATGAATGGTGCAATCGGTTATCGTGTAATTCTGATGGGGAATGATGTAAATGGTGTGCGTGTATCTATGGGGACTGTTGAAACGTGTATGGGGATTCCCCATTCCCGAATGCACGATTCCCCATTGTAAAGACATTGTAATGTCGATATAATTGCCAAAACATGTCTATACTCCATCGGGAAATTATTTATTTGTTTCGTTTGTCAGTCTGAAAAATGCATAACACAGTATTTCAATATCTGGCCCCAGCGCCATAAAAATGAGAAAATTCTTAAGTATAAACATTTTACTCAATTACCATGGAAACTGTATTTTGATTGGCTGCAACCATTACTAGTGAGCAGAAACCCTCTATCTAAAAACTCCGGATAGGAAACCACGCTCGACAGTATCGTTTTAGCCTAGATATATTTACTACGTACGCAGGTGGTGGTGAATATTGCTTCAATTGAAATGGAAGTTTATTGGAAAGTTGAAGTCATCACTTATTTGAAGAGAGGACTTTTTCTGTAAAGCAAAAGGTTAAATTAATGGATTTGTCAAGCTCTGTTGTTTTTTTTCTGAACTCTGCTTCATATAATTGAAGGAATGTGTCTCTAGTAAGGCTAGTAAATGAGCACAATAGGTGATCATTGGAATCTCGACTCTCTGTTCAAACATAATAAATATGCTGTCGACTAAAAAATCCAACATTTCGAAACAATAAACATTTTTTTGGTTGGAATTATTAGTAAGTATTGAGGAAAAATTATATAGCTGGCACAACAATTTATCAGAAGATAGTGTATTTAAGAGCCTGTCGCAGAGAAAACCATGCAAAATCGTCCAGATGCAAGGTTTCAACTTTACAATTGCACATGGTCTGTGGCAAAATGAAATTTTGGAAAAAACAAAGATGACCGACATATTGGCCCATCTTGTTTCCCAAGTTTTTGCTTAAAATTTCGTCGAATTTCTGTTTAAATTAACAATTTTCACCCCATCCTTTCCCCAGAATATATTAATCTTATTACTTTTATTATATGTTTCCTAAAACGTCTCTGACAACCTGTGGCCAAACACATAATTATTTGCAAAAGGTCTATTTTTGTTATTTATATCGTTAATACAGCCCAAATAAAGAAGTAATACAAAACTGAAGATCAAAGCCGTACCTTAGGAACAGGAGCTGCATGAAATTGGTAGAATTTAATCGTTTTTTTCAAAAATTGGCATGCTGCCAAAAATAGATCACATATTACAACTGTTCCATTGTTTAAAGCTAAAGTTGTGGTGCATTTGTTGAAAATTACTCCTAACACCAAATTTAGGAAACATATAACAAAAGTAGTAAGATTAAGATATTATGGAGAAAGGATGGGGTGAAAAGTGTTGATTTAAACAGAAATTCAACGAAATTTTAAGCAAAAACTTTGGAAACAAGATGGAGCCTACATGTATATGTCGGCCATCTTTGATTTTTCAAAAATTTCCTTTTGCCAAAGTGTGTGTTTTTCAGATAGACCTATCAATTAAACCATGTGCCACTATAAAGTGGAAACCTAATATCTGCACGATTTTTAGGATTTTGCATGGTTTTAAGGGAGACAGGCTCTTAATACCAGTAATTAATTTTAATTTCATACCGGGGTATCAAAATAAATTCACTTACAAAAAGTACAACTTTGAAAGAAAGTATTATACATCACAACTTTAAAAGAAAGTATAATACCTCACATATAAATGAAGGCATATCATTGATCAAAAGGAAGGCATGATTTTATTAGGTATTTTGCTTCGACTCTCAATCAAGGGCTTGAAAAAAGCTAGTTTCAACTGGGAAATAACCTTTGAAGATTTAAAACGATATTAAGCGGAAAATATCTCAAAATAACAACACAATAGTGATAATCCCATATTCATCGTGTAATAACCATCTGCTGCTTGTTCCGCTATGATTGTAAAACATTTATGGTCCTGATAGTCGGTATATTTCCAGAATTATGAACCATCTTTTTTCTAGATAGAGTTTCAAAATTCTTGATATTCACCTCCTGGCAGAACCATAATTGTAAAAAAAAAACCATTATTTTAATGATATTTCGTAGTCTAAACATCACAATTACAACTTCAAAGTACAAATGAATATAAAATATTCTCGTGGTATTGATGTAATGAAACTTCCGGTACATGTATCCTCACGAAAGAGGTCATCGACTAATATTGTTCTAGCTTCTGAACTGAGTCGTTAAGGTTGTTGCCAAATCAATATAAGCACAATAACACATGAATTATTACTATCCCTAGACATTGACCTTAGGAGACCAGGTAACACTTTGATTAATGAAGCTTTATTTTTAGCGGATGTGATCGAGTGGTCTAAGATACTTGTCAATATGCAAGCGATTGGGTGCCGCAGTTTCAAAGCGGTGCCAGTTCGTTTGAGGCTATACAAAATTATAGCTTCATTAATTGACTGGTGATTTTAAATATTTTATGGTATACCCTGCTTACACTTCCGGAGCACCTGGGTTCATCCCCCGTTTTTTGTGGGGTTCTTGTTGCTCATTTCCTGTTTTTAGTTTCTGTGTTGTGTTGCTTAATTATTGATTGTTGTGTTCGTTTGTTTGTCCATTCACCGTCTTGTCCGTTGCCTTCCTATGGAAGGTGCGATTACGGGGTTAGTATCCTCTTTATTTCTCATTTTTTTTGTCAAATCGCGTACACATAATACCAGATATTTTATGTACATATATAGGAGTGTATAATGTATAAATAAAATACATTGTATTGAATCAACGTAAAACCCATTTTGTCAGATTTCAATAATGTCCGCTACTTTGATATCCGGATACAAATTTCTGTTGATTTTCTCGACTTCACCTTTAAAATACAGCGGTGCCAAGGGACCAGAATTACAACGTATTACATAGCGAGTAGATATACAACTTGGCTTCGGAATGGGCGGTAAATCCGGTTTTCTATAGATCCCTGTTTTATACAATTCCCATCTTGCTTCAAATAATAATTTAGCATACTCGTAAAGCCATAAGTCCCTTGGCATTAATGATTGTAAAATAAGTTTTTGCTCTTCGTTTATTTCGTATTTTTTATATCCCTGACGATTAGAATTCTTATGGAGTAGGGCGATTGACTTATTGTAGCCCAATTGATACTTCAACATTTCGAAAGACCGAGACTGATCCTCTAGAATACCAAACCAAAATGTTTCCTCGAGACGTTTAGCTGCTTTTATACACATATCTGTGATATTTAATGATTGTCTTTCTCTGAAAGCTATCTGAGAAGTTTTAACTCCTGCATATGCTCTTAGAAACGTCCCTGTCAGCCATAATACACCGGCTTGTCCATCCCTCCAGATGTCACTCGATTCTAACATGGACTGGTAGTCTTTTAAATATTCAGACAGACTTTGGTTTCTAACTGTCCAATGTCTTTTCCTCTCTATTGTCTTTACATAATAAAAGTTTGACACAGAACGTGTTACAGGGTTTCGTAGCATGACAACAATCTTCGGATGTTTATATGATTCGGTAGCTGACCAATCAAAATGACGGTATCCGATGTACTTGCCACCTAAACGTTTTACAATAGGACTAATTGTTCTGTCGAACGACTGACCACCAGATTTAGGTATATGCAGAAAGATAATAGGATCTGAATGATTCCATTTTTGTAACGTGCAAGTTGAAAAACTCGAATTCAGTGGTCCATGTGTACATGTAGTCCGTATGTCTGCGTTATTATTTTCAGCCTTCTCTGTAAATGTAATCGTGTTCAAATGTACTGCAGTAGAGCTTTCTAGAGAAAAATTTAAACTAAGCTTTGCAATTTTGGAATCATCGACAGTATTTAAACCGTTTCTGAGTGGTTTATACCCAGTTACCGATGCATGTTTACTCGAACTAATTCTAGCTGTAAATCTCCATATGAGGTAAATATTTACAATAAAAACTAAACGAATAATCCATTTAAGAAAATTGGTGCGCATTTTTATAGCAGATCTGTCCTCAAATAGTATTTGCAGTGTTGATTGTGATGAATCGTCCTGAAATATGAAGTTTGTAAACATATATTTTTTATACTATTATAATGTATGACATAACACTTCAAAAATATAGGTTGCATCACGAGTCAGAATAGTATATCACTTAAATATCGAAATATATTGTAAGATTTAACTGCCAATTTTGGCAAGTTAAATTGTAAATTTACCAAAAAAATAATAATAAAGTAAAATTAAAAAATAATGTCTTAGTTTTTATATGACGTAACCAGTGGCCAAAAAATGTCCAGAAGATAAAAGTTTTGAACAACTGAGACCAGGTTTACATCCATCTTAAAATGCTTAGCTCTACGTCCAAACTTCTTCAGGTCTTCATTACAGAAGCGTATTACTGCCACAAATGAAAGTCAATCAGAAGAAGAAAAAATAGCGAATATTGCGCAGCTTTGAACTTGGAAAACTCCCAAACAATTACACTTTAAACGTGAAAAGATCAACAAGTACCTCTTATTCTATACAACTGGTATGCCAATATGTACTGGAAGGTACACAATTTAATAGACATGGTACTGACTAGTTTCTAATACTAAGTACTTTAATTCGTGTGGTACCGATTTTCGTGGATTTCGTGGACACCAAAAACCACGAAATTTGATACAGAGCCAAATACAGATTTTTTTTACTCCATTCTTATGAAAAAGTTTGAAACCACGAATTCGAGAACCAACGAACCAATAAAGTTGGCCCATACCACGAAAATTGGTATCCACGAATAAAAGTACTTTTACAGTAATGGGTTTGTTACACTATAGACTCATGTTTTTGACTGGGATTTTGAATACAGTGTAATAAATGAGATAGGAAAGAATTTCATTGGTAATTCTATCAATTTCCTTCGCTAAAGAATGTAAATTCTTTTGATACAAATAGTAATTAATATTTTGCCTGAATGTAGGTTGTAATGTTATTTCAGAATTGATATAAAACACATGGATACCCAATCTTCATCTTGTAGGATCAGTACTCAAGATATGTTACTATTTTTAGTTTTTTTTTGCCAAAAATTACTCCTTCCATCAAAAACTAAAGCTTAGACTGAAATTGTAAGTAGTCATCTCCATCTGTTCAGACCACTTTTTCCCCATATGTATAACGTTAAATCCACCATCTTGGATTTGGTGGAGCATTTTTTTTATTACCCCCTCAGCCATATTGAATTAATGGGGTTATGATGCAATATCTGCCCACCACGTCGGTATTCTGATGATTAGCGTGCTCGTTTTTAGGCGGTAGACTGAGGTTCGATCCGTGGTAGAGTTAGACCAAGGGCTTTAAAACAGTATGGTTATATGCCAGTTAGTTAGCACAATGAAAAGCTCAGCGTATTTGTCTAGCACAAACCAGACATCATAGCAGTATAAAATTGTTCTTGTCGTGATATACCTTAAAATACTGGTCAGTCGAGGTAAACAACAATCATCCGTCCATCTGACTTCAGGTCTACGCAATAAAAGACGAAATACGAAATAATCCACAAATACATTTATTTTTCCCCGTCAATAACGGACGATCACGGGTCGGGGATCCATCCCGGACCATCCTCACAAAACATATATATCAACATTGAGCACAAATATTAATATCCATATGGAACTGTCATATATCCATTTTTAATCACACGTTTGTCAAATACAATTTTATAATCTTTCGTTTCAGTCTTTGTGATGATTCTGCTGCCAGTTTTATCTCTACAAATCTTATGTTCGTCTTTCACTGTTATTATTTTCTTCTCTGTATTTTCTGTGGATGGCTTCATTTCAGAAAGGACCATGTCTCTCACCGTATTGAAGTTAATGTCTAAAGCATTGCGGTAATTCAGTGTTATTCCTCGGACCTTACAGCACGTTTGTGTCCCATCGTCGTAAGGTTTTGCCAAAGTATAGGCGTAGTTCTTCGGTCCACCTGTGACCCAGGACTGAATCTCGTTGTTTCCTATCTCATCTGTCAGGTCACCAAGGTAATCTCCAAGTTCTGGTTCCCATTCTCCGTCTTTTACGGAAAAGACGCAACTGTCTGTGTCGGCATAAATAACTCTATGGTCCAGCTTTTCTAAGTAGCTGTACAATTTCAAACGTGCCTGCGACGTTGTGTATGCGGCTATGATGACATTCGTTTTCCCTGACGGTTCGACGAAATCCTTCGTAAACCTCCACCTTATTTCCACCATCTCTTCGGTCACAAAGTAGGCGCCCATCACTTCTATGTCATCACTTGTCAACATATCGAAGTATTCCCTAGGTTCCATGATGTAACTAACCTGTGGCATGTTTGCTCGCTGGCCAAACTTCCCCCAGAAGCTAAAATAGATAAAAATAATTATAAGGTAGCACAGCACTCAGACTTGTCTGACATGATTTATACCATATACATTGTATTTTTACAGAAATTTGCCGTATGTTAAATTCAATTTTTTTGTCTTCCTATATAATTGGCTTGAATACTGCTGATGAGAGGTAATCCATTGACACACGTGTCCAGCAAATATAATAAATTTATAGTATTGTTTTAACTTTGGTAATTTTGAATTCTGAGAGTTTGTGATTTTTTTTGCATCGTATATTTTATGTAGTTTTTAAATTCAGGGTATTAATTATCTCCATTTTCATATTTTTGTTTAGAATTAAATTGTGTGAAACTTCAATTATTTTAAAGCCATTTACCTGTTTAACATAAGTTTGGCAAGAGCCCGAAGTCCAGGATTCTTTTCAATTTTGTGGTATTCCAGTTTGATGCCTTCTTTGGTATAATAGTTGTCTATATATTCCTGCTTAAGATCTTCTGTTGTACACCACGACGGCCAGCCACTAGCTTCTTGTTTCAATTTCAGGAACGTGTTGATGTAATCCTTGAAAACCCCTCCGGTTTTATTTTCAGGGTCATACTGTTCTACTCTTTCGAAATGCCAAACTTCGTATATTTTTTGTATAACGTATCCCTTTTCTTCGGCTTTTTTCAATTCATCAGTCACCCAAGTACCAATAAAAGCCCGATCCTCTGCGGAATGGTTACAAGGCGTTTGTTTTTGTTCTTCTGCACACGATTTGCACAAAGCAAACATGAGTTTCCCGCCAATATGACATGGTAGTACCGGTATATACAGAGAACGAGGTGCCAATACTTTACATTTCATCAATCCCTCGTACGCACTTAAGGGTTTGAAGTTTTCCGTGATGACCTTTGGGTGACCAATCGGTACTTTTCCGTTCCGGTTCACATATGGATACAGTGATGTTACGTCGTAGTACTTGATTTTTTCATCTTTCGAAGCCTTTTTAAACAAAGTAAAGGCCTCTGTACGTCCACCGGCAAACGCATCTCGAGGCTCAAGTGGCGTTACGATATCCAGTTCGGATATAAATCTTTTTAATTCGATGTTGTCTTCTATTTCTCTATCGAAATCGCTTTCCCATTTGCACACGTACGTATATCCTTCCTTTTCTAAAAATCTTTTCTTGTCCAATGTCCGTTCATACAGCTCGCCCATCGTTAAGCCGTTCACTGGATTCAACGTTGTCTTGGCATAAGCTTTGGGATTTCCGTGCCAGAAGTCTCCGTGAAATTCAAGAACTACCCTTTTGCCATCGTTGCATTCGTAATATCCATCTACTTTATATGGTCCGATGGATTTTTCGCCTCCATTGAATGCATGCTGAATGTGTAGTCCATTCTTATGGGAAATGTATTTTATCCACTGCAATGCTTTAATCGATTGTTTATCGATAGGCCTGTAACCGTGTGCAGGGATGATTCCAATCGTTTCAGGTTTTAAAAATTTGCTCCTGAAGACTAAATTGCAAGCCGATGCTATCGTGATACATTCTTCAAACGGATCGATACCATCTTTCTCTTCGCTAGCGGTGACACTCATGAATATATCTCTGAACTTCAAGACGCACTTTCTCAAAATGTCTACGTCCGAACGACAATATTTCAGTAATTCGTGTTTGAAATCAAATACACAGTCTTTATTTTCATTGTACCATTCCAGGAAATGTTTTCTCTGTTCCGGTGACATTCCATTCGGATTGTAGTAGTTAACATCCGGTAGGCGATCGAGTACGATGTTCTGATTTTCTTGTCTGTTATATAAGTGTGGAAAGTAGCCTTTAGCCATTTCACTGAATCCAAACGTTTTTGGCAACTTCGACAAAGGCATTGGAAGGAAGTTGAGAGAGTCTATCATGCGTATGTTGCAGCTCGGAACTTCAAGTGACATGATTTTCGATCCATTCGGAATTAACTTCGGCAGAATT
>JAOXYH010082518.1:0-10814 GCA_028566455.1 Botula fusca
AAAGATATTCGGATTTGACGTCTTTGCACCGATTTGTCAAGATAATATTGTCCAAGTTAGGGTAGATTTTCTGCTCTTTGCTTACATTTAAGGTATTAGATGAAAATCCGAAGATCTGAAATTAATTTTGAATCAAAAGATTGAAAATATTGCTTTGATTACTAAGACATTATTTAAAATATTTAAAATGGTGCCAAAATTTAAATATCCAATACAATGTGAAATGTCAAAACAAGAAGAATTTTCACATGTGGCTGTGAAATCAGGACATCTAAGCAGGTAAGCATAAAGTCAAGCTCAAGGTGTGCAATGATAAGCAAATGTTTGTATGCCCGTCTCAGCTCGATAACATATTAAAGATAACAATCCAAAACTTTCACCATTCAATTGCGGCAGTTCGCAACAGAATTTTGTGAGGACAACTCAAAAGATCAACCAAATGGCACTAATTCCTAGAAGATCTTACAATTTATCTAAGGGGGAAAAGTTTAATCATGTCCAAGGGTTTCTAAATGTGGCGTTCTGATTTCAGTATTTAATGTTCCATGTGCTATTTGTGGTTGTTTTCGTTACTTTTTTACCTTTAGATTTTCAGTTTTTTGGTCATCGTTCTTAACCAGTTTCATTTTCTTTTACAAAATACCCTTTCATTGTCTTTTTGGTAATAAGTTTAACGTGATCCAATTTTATGTCGATTCTACGTCGACTGTCTTCTCTTTAACATGGAAAGGAAAATGACTTTCGCGAAAATATACAGGAAATTTTTAAAGCAAATCACTCGACAAGTTGCATTCCAGAACCTCAAATTAATTTTGGAAGACCGCAAATTAAATATTGGTCTCAATATGTGCAACGATTCAATAGAGAAATATTAAAATGGGAACTACATGTAGTTGATGATGAAGAACGGACAGATAGACAATCGAAGCTGGAATGGTGATAGAAAATGTTGACTTTAGGCCCATGTGAGCTATAGAGAGAAAAACAAGTAGATATGATGTCCAAATTCAGGTAGGAGTCAAGATCACATCAAGCACTATTTGCTGCCTGTTTTTGTCGGAAAATGTAATGTCAGCTACTGTTGTTGAACGGCTTTAACCAAATCATAGATTCTCCAACTGTCACAACAATGCCAAACAATCAAATCTTTTATTAACGAGTTCCGAAAATTCTGTGAATGCGCAGTAACGACTCAAGAAAAGCCTCGTTTCCATTTGCGGAGAAGTATTGATGATTTGTATGCTTTTTTTCTCTCAGAGTTGAAATAAGTTAATCAATAAAAGTTTCAGATTATATCAAACAATAGCTACAAGAGCAAGCTTCAACACAAAGCTGTCATTCATATCCTAGTTGTGATAGCAGAGAGATCACAAAAAATCCTATCCCTTTTTGAAGCAGAGAACAAAACTGAATTTTTGAATTATTGAAATATTGTGAATTAAAATTATCGAAAGCTTGTGTCACTACTATTAATTATTATTTCAGAAAGCACTAAACTTCAGAAACTTGAATGTGTACTCTTTACTTACTGGTAAAATACGAGACAAAACTCAATGCATTTTGTCCTTGATGAAAAGTCGACCGACATACATAAATATTCGAAAAGAGAATACAATGTTTCAATAGATTTACTTTTCATTAAATTTCTAAATCCGATAAAATAGTATTATATATTAAATACCATACTTGGGCTTAATCAATAGATCAAACGATGATTTGTCTCTTTGTGAATTTTAGTGTCAGCTATCATTGTTGAAAATACAAACACAATGTATATTATTTGCGATTTCAAACGAAAAATTTAATAAACTATTAAAAATAGAGGGAGGAGAATTTTGGTGTTAAAATGTTCCTAATGTCACAGACTGCAACTTTATGTTTGTGCAATCTTTAAAATACTTATTTTCCGAGAAATAAATGCCTAACAATGCTCTATATTCTCACTGTACCACAAATGAACACCCTTTGTTAAGAGGAAAAAGATCTCGACCTCTGCTGGAATCTTCAGAATCTGTGGTTTCTTTTTGCTTAATTCGTAAGATTTACGGTTGCCATCACGAAATGGTTGATATTCTTGAGCCGTCCCTCTTTGTCAATTTCAAGGTGAAGGTCAAAGAAGGAAGGAGACTTCATAGTATCTGTAGTATCCTTTATTTCAAGTTCATTTGGATAGATGCTATCCACAAATTCTCCAAACTTAGAATTATTTAAGGATAGGACGTCATCTATATCACGAAAGATGAAATTAAGGATTTGGCCAAGCTCTTTTCTTTTTTTTCTGAAGCAGCTGCTGTCTGCACTCTGCTTCATATGAATAAGGGAATAAAATGGCTAGCAGGGGAGCACAATTAGTACCCATTGGAATCCCGACTGTCTGTTGAAAACAAGACCCCCAAACAACAAATAAGTTGTCGATCAGAAAGTCCAACATTTTGACGATATCAGTCTTAGAGTACTTATTTTTAGAATCAGAGTTGTGTTTAACAAAGTAAGGTCTATCTCCTCCCAAAACAGATATTGAATTCTTTTTGACAAAACAAAGACGAACCAGTTCTTTCAGTCTCTCTTTTAATATTGAGTGAGGAAGAGTAGTTTAAAGTGTAGAGAAGTGTAAGTTTTGATACTGTTGCAGAAGTCGAGAGACTTGGACTCTTAGCATTCCAAAAGATATTTAGAATTTTTAGTATCCACATGTGATATACGTCACTCCTTGAGTAGCTTGTTTCAGAGTAAGTCTGAAGCCGTGTCTTGACTGCTGATAGGAAAGATTATTTGGGAAAGAGGTTTTGCCAAGAATTTGGATGATCCAGCTTTATACCGTTGTTTTTATGGACCCTTCTGTAATTTTGGTATCGAATACAAAGAAGAAAGATCCATTTCATCCTCTTTGGTATTAATAACGAAGGAACATAACAGTAACATATGATTACCAAGGATTTCCTTCTGTGTAAGTGTTGTTGGCGTATATATTGGATTGCCTGGCAAACTGTCAATACCTAATTCCTTGACTAAGCAGTCGATATAATGTCTGTTACAAACAAAAATGATTTTACTGGAGTCTTTGCCTGCTGGAACAACAGCATACCTGTCATGTAGGTAGGTCAATGTTTCACAGCTTCTGGGTCATTGAAAATAGATGTTGCTTGTGTCCTCATAGACCACTATGCTCATAAAAGCGGCATTAAAAAATTCCACAGGAAAAATACAGAAAATTCAATGAATTTGGGTCTAGATTGATTTGAAAAGTTTGCTATCATGTCGTATAAAGCAGGTTTAGTGATTGTTTCAACTACCCCTGACTTTTAAACATTTAAATTGTCAATTTGTATGTATGTATATGTTGTGAAATTTTTATCCATTTCAATACGATTTTTTTGGCTGAACTCATAAAAGCTAGAGATTTAAATCTGTATTCCATAAAGGACTTTTGTTTCCCCAAATTTGTGCAAGACATTTAGTCCATTTATTGTATTGGACTTAAATACGACCCATTGAAATATGTTGTTTACACATTCTTATTTATTCTCCCTGATTAGTTCTTTAGCGATAAAACAGTCTTTCCGTTGTTCTGTTCAGTAAGTCAAACGAAATGTCGAACAGATAAAGGATAAAAAATTATATATTAGACTTTAGTTTCATTAACAATCATGCATTATAAATCTTTCTCCTTTTAAGCAAACAATAAGGGAAACATGATAAACGACACAAATATCACAGACATAGACGATGTTAGAATTTGTAATAATATTTACGTACATCATTATAAATATTCTTTAAGATCGTATTGGATACTAAGATAACGAATATTCTAATGCACGTATAATATTTTTGAATTGCTTATTAACATATATGTATATGTACTTTAATTTGATGATCCGTCGACTTAAAAAGTAATTAAACGGAACGGGAACTAGTTATCGCTACAGTTCGCATGTAATATTGCTTCATCAACAATTTGACCTTAACACGAAAATGTGAAAGACAGACAGAGGCAGACAGACGGATGGAAAGACTTCGGCAACAAAAATATCCTTGGACTAGAAACGGGGGAAACCGTGGTAAGAACGACAATGGAAAACCCAACCAACCAGGGTCCCAAACGAGGTTAAGAAACACAACAGATATTGCATATATAAACTTAAATCGGAACACAGCAATAGCTAAAAGGTAAATGTCCATTCCTCTGGATTTCTAAAAGAACTCACCGACTTGTTCATGTCATGTCCAGGAGGTCACATCCAGAATCGGAAGACAAGTCTATAAACAAGTCTGTTGTCATTGCGGAGATGGGATACACCATAACGGGTACTTTTTCATGATCACGGCCGTACAAGTTTTCGAAGCGTTGACTTGAGTATAGATGGATGGAACATAATCCGAATCTAGTAGCTTATCAGTCAATTCATTCGAAAGTGCAGGAAATACGAAGCATGAAGAAAGAGTTTTAATCACAAACTTAAACTGAAAGTTTTTGGTTCACCTTTCGACCCCAGTGTGCTCAAATGTTTGAAAATAATTCTAAGTCCCATTGGAGATATGCATACAGTATATAACAATAAGGTATAGAGATAACATGCAAAAATGAAAAGTGACATTACGAGTTTCAATCGACAAATTTTGGTTGAAATTTAACCCTAGTTTGCCCCCGTTTTTGAAAAATCAAAATACAAATTTTGCATACAGTGTTTGATATTTCTGTACAGAAATGCTAAAAATGAAAAGTGAATCAGAAGTTTTTGTCACAAGCTAAAATTGACAATTTTAAGTTCAAACTCGACCACAGTTTAAAATCAAGATTCTAAAACCATTCTTTACAGAAATAAAACATTCAAAATGGAAATGAAGAAGGTGTTCGCGTCCCATACCAACATTGAATGTTCGACAACTTTCGCTTTGAAATTTGGAACCTTAAATCGAAAGTAAAAAAGGAGTAGGTTCACAAAGGGTCTAAATTGGCTCTAAAATTGGCTAAAGGTAAGAAATGAATCATTATGTTCACTAAAAGTTTTATATTAGATGTTATGAAACACAAAAAGTGTAGTTTTGGACAAAAATAATTAATTAGTGACGTCATTATGGCGTCACAATAGCGCTCATATCAGCAAAAATCAATTCTTTTGTCCAATTTTCTCAAATTTTCGCCCAGTTTTTCTTTATAAAAAGGTTGACCGCATTCCTCGACCAAAATAATTTTTATTTAAAAATGTTAATCTCATAAAAATATACGTCTTTTCATCTCAGAATTATTTTGGCCGAGAAGTGCGGCCAATGTTTTCTAGACCAAAATATGCTTAAAAGTCCGGCAAAATTAGCAAAATATGGGCAAAATCGTGAAATGGAGTACTTTTAAAGGCGTTTTCATTATAATGGACAAAGACTTAGCTGAAAAATTTTGATTTTTAAAAGTGGATGTCTTAAGAAGTCCTCAACATATATCATATCATGATATTGCATACCCCATTTTTCAGGACCGGAATGTGCCCTTCGTGGCCCTACTCCTTTAATACATTTTTGCACATTTACAGAATTATAATTAGCTATAGAAAATAAATCAGAGAAGAAAAACTGAATCAAATGTGACGTAGTGGTTCGCAACTCGTGAAAGTGTGGGGAACAAACGGACGAACAGACAAAGACAACAACAATATCCCCGTACTTTCATTCGAAAATGCAAGGATAAAATATAAATCAATCAATAAATAAAAGAGATTGTCAAATTCAAGTTGTATTCAATTCAGCAAAAAATCAAAAACAAACAATAAATGTCATCCAAGATCAAGTATTACTTTTACGGAAGCTAAAGTTATCCATTTCTGTTATTCAAGGTCAAATAACTTGTATTCTGTTTGTACATGCAGCTTTCCAAATCGTGTAAATAACAACACAAACAGTGATACAAATAATAAACATCAGAGGAACAAACCAGGCCATGTTTGGAGCGTATGTAAAGAAAGTAAAATATTGAATCGTGTCATCTTGAGGTACAGCTGGCACAGTATCATCGGGAATGACGATATAAACAATTGAAGATGTATCTCGACCTCCTGTATCGACGGCATATATTGTAAAATTGAGAATAGAACCAATCGAATATGAAGACAAGGACCCTTGAACGCTGACAGTTCCATTACCATCAACATTAAATATGCTACTTGCAATATTTCCTTGCTCGATGTGGTACACGATGTTTCCTGTAAAAGAACGTTATTTTCAATTATCATATTTTGAATTTAGAATTGCTATAGAGAAAGGCAAAATTACATCAAAGTTCAAGGCAAGAATTTTTATGCGCCAGACGCGCGTTTCGTCTATAAAAGACTCATCAGTGGGCTCACCTACGTTCATTAATCGTTCAAAACGTACCTCAAAAATCATTAAGTGCAAAGTTTTGGTTAAACTGACATCACAAAATTTTTAATTATATTTAAATACAGTTCAGTTGAGAAAGGTAATAATTAATGCAATTCGAGTTTTCTCTTGCAGGTCGATTTCGATTCGACTGGCTTATTTACTAATGAAACATTAAGTGCATTCATAGATAAGTCCCTTTGAAAAGGTGAATTGACATGAAAAACTTACAAATTTCTATAAATTTACTTGTCAATTTCTTGAAACTAGATCATGCATTTCTAACCTAGCCTATACTCTTGGACTAAGATGTCACTGAACCGTCTACAAAAGTATTTACACACAAATGTTCGCTGTGCTTCAACATATTTTTGATTTTTTATGTCAGAAATAATTACTAAATAACTGTTTTTTGATTTTGTTAAATACTTCAGTTGCTCCGTCAATTTTCTATGAAGTGCAGTTGCTTGTAGTGTCATATAACATTTGACGGTACACCTATCGGTTGCTCTTACCATAATTCCCAAGATCCGTATCTGTAGCGCTAACCTGTCCAATACCGGTTCCCACAGATGTATCAATTGGTGCAAAAAATGTGTATTCGCTGTGTTGAAATTCTGGTGTATTGTCGTTTGTATCGAGAATAGTTATATTGAGATATGCAGTATCTGTGTATTCGTCATCGCTGATATAAATCTGACATTGTACTACGGCAGGAGTACCAGAAATGTCTAGGTCGTACTTAGTAGAGTAAGAAAGCAAACCAGTGACGGTATTCAAGTCGAATTTCCCGGTGTCTGCACCACAGTCAAACGAAAATTTGACGATGTCGCCATCCTCGTCCATGAACTGGTAATAAGGGTTCTGAAGTATTGTTCCTGCCTAAACAAGGAAATAAAAGCATACAGTTAATTGTGACATGAGACTTTCATTAATGCGAAAAAATATGGAAACCATTTTAGTGATAAGAATTTAATTTCGCTTGCCATGTTTTGAAAAGTATATCGCATTTGTATTCACGAGTGCATGCCTAAATGGATGCTATATTTGGGATTGAATTGAACACTAGAGAAATATGACATAACAACATTCAACTTTTGTTAATATTTCTCTTTGAGTGATTGCCTTTTATTCTTTATTACTATTAGCCTTCACAGCCTGTCATCATTTCACAAATTTATTTCGTCATTAATCGCCAAGATACAAGCTACATTTCTATATATTATAGCGGAATTTACATGATGAGTTATTAGTATACTGTGAGATAGCGTGATGACTGCGTAACAAATAGTCATTGCTCGTACTTGAATGATGCATGGTCAAGTAGGCCAAATCCCAACTTCAGAATTAAAACACAATTAGGATTTCATTGAAGACCACTTTACAATAACGTTAGTCATTTCAGAAGTTTGGAGCGATATGTTGTAACAGGCCTTGGAGCCTTTTTTGATAAGCGGAAAGGAAAACAGCAACCCACAGAGGAAGATAAACTATAAACTACAATGTTACCGTGTTTTCAGCTGCACTTAGTGAATAAAATATCTTGGTAAATGTCGGTGACTCGTTGACATTAATTATATTGATTGTCAGTGTTCCGTTGTCATCCATCTTTGAATCTGTCACAGCTATAGTCAGCAGAAATGTTTTGGAGGATATTGTCTCATAGTCAATGATGTTCTGTGTTGTCACTCTCCCATCTGTAAAACAATCGCCATAAACAAGTATTCATGCGACGAAACTAGTTCTTTATCAAGGTGAACATTTGGACCTTGTGTTATTTTGTGGAAGTTGTGTTTTGTTCTGAAACTGTCACAATGGTCTGTGTTCTGTTCGTTGTTTTGTCCATTTACGGTCTTGTCTTGTTGACTAAGAATATGTAAGCTTGGATTACGGTTTGGTATCTTCTATATTTTATTTAAAGAGCATTATTTGAAGTTATAAATCCGCGGCAAATAGTATAAACAATTTATCACCAAACAGTATTGAGTCTAGATATTTTGTAAGATCAGTAAATGCAGATCAGTACACATGATCCTTCCTAACGCCAGAAAGAACGTTTTCATAACTTTACGTTCGTAGTTGGATGCACTTCTTCTAACATTACAGAGTGAGGCAATTTTACAATTGTTTCCGGGGCACATGAAACCCATGACAGCTTTAAGCAGCTGTTCCTCATACACCTTGAGGAAAATTTTGAGTTGCTCAAAATAAATCAATATTGCTCATTTGCAGAAGAATCCATTAGTAACACCTTCTACCCATTCAGACTGTCAGAATAAGAAAGCCCGTAGGGACAAATAAGAATTTTTTGCGCCGATTCGGTAAAATTGTCTAAGAAGTCTAAGAAAACCAATCAAAATCTTTTCATTTGATACTGTTTTGGGAATTTGAACTGAAATTCATCTGAATTGTCACTGGATGATACGCTTTCAGAAATATATCTGCATTCCTAAGTCAACAATTGCTTTTCAACAGATAATTACTTTCTACTTAACTGGAAAGTTATTTCACTGAAGGAACGAAAAGTTCGTTGTTCATCCTCGGTGAAATGAAAATTCTTTGATTTGAAAAACCAAACATTACTTTATTTTCAGCCAGACTGAGCATGTACTTGAGAATGTGTAAGATAACGTGAATGTTTTACTTAATAGATCATCATCGTACAAGAAAGTAGTCCAAAAGGCTGCTCAGCCCCCGAGATACATAAAGTATCAGCTAGGTGGCTGACTTGACCAGCTGGTGCAAGAAAATTCATGTCTAAATGATCTAAAGTGTTCATCATTACTGTACAAGTTTTTATAACTGTTACCCATATACAGATGAGTAAATTCTTTCAAATCAAAATATAGATATATAAGTTTTAGTCAAATATGACAAACTTCACTATTTAATACCTGTTTTATTTACATCAAAGTAGACAGCTCCCTGTGGAGGATCGTATGTGACTGTGAATGTAAGGGTATCTGTTGTATCTCTATCGTCCACTATCGGCTGAAAAATGGTTGATCCTACAGTAACTCCTTCTAACACTGATACGGACTGTGGTAAGTTTTTACATAATGGCGGAGAATTGATGTCTGAAAAGATATCCAACAAAGTGAAAACAAACACACTTTAAACTTTCAGATCTATATAGGAAATAACATCCAGTAAACGGTTTGTTCTACCAACAACAAACTGACTAAACTACTATCAACAGGAATATGGCAAATATTCATTTTATGCACATACTACAACGCACCTGACCGGAATAAATAATTTAATATTTTGTACACGTTTTGGCTTAACATTGGTGATTGTAATGTGTTAAGTGATCCGTGATATCAGTTCGTGATTCTGTCCGTGCGTCTCTACCTATTATATGCAAACTCTTTGTTTCACTGTGGCATTAATTCCAACAGAAATTTCAAGAATTCCTGAGTACCTGCATTATATATTTTATTTTTCTTCTAAATATATCCATTTTTATCAGTGCAGATTTGGGATATGATTTCAAAGTACAAATGTAGTTGATTTCAAAACATTGCTCAAGTCGTAATTAAGTTATTTGAAATTACTATAATTATGGGGTTTCAGTGAAACTATCTAGATGTAAAGTAAAGATGTGTTTCTTGTCATATGGGAAGTGACATGTATTTTAAGGAGCATCTACTTTTTACACGATATTATTTAACTGACCCTTACTTATAAGAAGTTAATGGAACATCTTCTGTTTTATTTGTTTCGATTGCAGTATTGAAAATGTTACTTTGACTGATCTATATTGGTAGATATAAAGTTGGGGAAAAGGCTGGAAACCAATAATATGCAAAAACAGTTATTTAATTAAGATAAACGGACCGAAATTTCTATTTTTAGCTTCATCAGTACTTGTATAATCCAAGCATTTGGAAGAATATGTCGAAAAACCAAACTAAATAAACAAATAAACTCTAATCATTAACTCTATCTAAAACAGTGGCAGCCTTTACATAGAGTATATTCAGGAATTTGATGCAGAAAGAGTAAACATTTTATTCGCAACTTCTCCTCCACCAGTGAATTTAAATCAAACTTTCCATATGTAGTAAAATTAAATACATAAGGATCCTCTATTTTTAACTTCGAAATGCTACTTAAACTTTATAAATATGGTTCATAAAGTCGGGATACTTGCAACTCTTTCTAAATTACGTAAAGCAAACTTTACAGGTTTTGGATTTTGCGAACTAAATGCGCATGACTTTCGCGATTTTCGTTTGAATATCTTATTCAGACTACTTTCCTGTTACTGAAAGAAGTGAGTTAGTCACGTACCAGCAACTTGACAGAATTAAACAAAGCAGCCATAAATACCCGCACGTAAACAGTAAATAAGTGCACGTTCTATTTATTTTGATAAATAAAAAGTATAGAAGATACCAAACCGCAATCAAAGCTCGTATGTCCTAAGGCACCAGACAAGACCGTGAACAGACAGACACAAC
>JAOXYH010082628.1:0-10814 GCA_028566455.1 Botula fusca
GCCAAGTTCTTTCGTCAATGAAAAAATTAATTTAGATACCTATGCGAACTTGCATGTTGATATAAGCTATCCTTTTGAGTTATAGCACGCACGTCTCAGTTGTTATTGGTCAGCTTAACGTTAAATTAGGCCATATCCAAACAAGAGATAAAAAACCCTTAACAGGACGAAACATTTCCTTTAAATCGGATGTCTTGTTTGTTTGGAAAGTTGACAGAACTTCCCACAACCTATGAGTTGTTGATGTCTACTATGACAATGCAGTAAAGCATTTTATTTATGAAAAAACTGTAGACCTTGAAATCATGATATGGTTTGCCCTTTTTGTGTACGATTCAATGATTTCTGGAACAACCTGATGATAAATCCATATTTCCAGTCACGCCTGTTTAAGGTAGAAAAGATGAATAAAACGGGAAAAGATGGACCATCCGAAGTGTATGTGAGAGCAAGATCATTTTCGTCGACAAGGTAAGCATCTCCTGCTTAGCAAGTAACACCCGTTGTGCCATTCAGTGACAAATCGTCTCATGTGACGTTGGAAATGTTGCCTGGCCGTGTTGATTATCGTTGACATTTAACATATCTTCAAAGATATGGGAAAGTAAATGTTGTACGTTGAAACACCCTGTGGGGAAAGACGTAAAATTTACGTAGGGAAGTAATTGTTTTTTCTAAAACTTTCAAATCCTGCTGAGGAGTTTTTCTTTAAACAGCCTATCTATGTCTAAAAATGCACTGTGGCATAGCATGTACGAATGTGTAGAGAAATGAACGTTTTCACAGCAGTAATACACCACCAACTGTCTAAGTAAGCGATATATAGCATATAGTAATTCATAATGTCGTTTAAATATGTTCACTTCATTTGTTTTTGCGAAAACTTTGAACAACTTAGAAGTCAGAAGGCAAATGTTCAAGTTTAAAACATCTAGTGGAAAAGACGTAAAATATACGTAGTGTCGCCTTTAGTCTAAATCTTTCAAAATCTGTATGAGCAGGTATTCCTTCAAAGACCTATCTATTTCCAAAACATCACTGTGGCATAGCCTTACGGGAAGTGTAGTACATTTTACATCGGATGTGCAGCATTATATAATATTGTCATAATGTTTTAAAATGTGTTAGTCACTTGTTTTGGCAAAGAGATATAACATCGCATTACAAGTTGGTAATGGGAAGCCAAAAGTTTGTGCATCTAACGATTAAAAACGATTGTATGCATGATGAATGCACGATTGAAACCAACATTATTCCACATAGTTTAATACAATCATTTACGATTTATGCCTAATTTATGAATCCGGTTGACTGTTTCCACATGACTTTATTGAATGGAAAATAGAATTTCTACAAATATAGACATTAGTTGCAGCAAAGGCGTTCCTATTCAGTTTGATTCATCAATACTTTAGTTCTTTGTTTATTTGTAATTTAATTATAATTATTTTGAAAGTTTGATCAAAATTGTAAAAAAATGAATTTTTCCATTGATCGAATTCACCTGTCCCACCACTGTCTTGGCATATCTTCTACATCATCATCTGAAAGAACAAAAGAATCCAATAATTCAATATTCTATGTTGGATGCATTTATATTCGTGGGTACCAATTTGGGGTTGTAGAAAAAATGAGGTTTCTAGGATACTAATATTTCGTGGATTTGCCATTTCTAAGTAATCAACAGATTATTTGTTGTTTGTTAGATACTTAAATTCATTGTTTGCCAGTTCCATGAAATCCATGAAAATTGGAATCCCACAAATAATAATGAATCTACAGATATTTTTCAGTTAAGCCTTTTGTTCAAAAACTTATTAGAAAAAACTTGACATTAGGAGAACCTTATATTATTATAGATAGTTTAGCTAAGGTTGAACTTTTTATTATAGTTAGTTCAGCTCAGGTTCATGTTTCCAGTGGTGCTTCATTATTGAACTGTTGGCTTAATGAAATCTAACTGAGAAGAAAGTGTAAGACTGGAAATCTGTGATTCCCTATTCCATCCATAGAGGGTGACCGGGTTAAAGACGTGAGAAACCTTACCGGAGAGTGTCTAAGACTTTCTTACCTAGTTCTTTCAATGAAACATGTATTTGATTTTAGTTCTCACCCTAGACGTTTCTAAGAGCAAGAAAAATCTGTATCGGCCAGTTACTTCCCGTTGCAACTTCAAGATGGGAACATCGCGCAACCAATTTTGGGATTTAAATATAAATGAGACTTTTTACGACTTGTGTTGACTTTTGAGTTTGAATTACTTTTGAATTTGAATTACTTTTGACAGTTTTTATGACATCTTAATAATTATTGTAAACAGTGCGATGAATGATTACATATTAGTTGATATCACACAGACGGTGGTCGAAAATAAGAAATGGTGGGAATAAATTCATGAATCTTATTATGGTACATTTAAAATATGAAAATCTCATATAGCAATTTTTAAGTGGGATTGCAGAATGCCATTTGTGAAAATGTTCTGCCTCCATTTTTGCTTGCCAATTATATCTAATATTTTTAACATTCGTTATAATGATACCATACTCTTCTGTACATGTATTAAGTACCAGTATCTATCATTTCTTTCGACAACTTCACGTTTTCGTGAACACTTATGTAAGGCAATCAGATTTTACCCCCATGTCAGAGTTGGTATCAGAAATTTAACTAATACAGCGGATTGTTAGTAGACAAGTTATTTATCAAACAATTTATTTTATGTTATGTGAAATGAAGGTCAATATTCTTATCAGTCTTGTTTGTCTCTTCAAGTTTTCTTTGATTATGAGGAAAGCATTCCAACTAAAAATATGAAACACCAACGAGTAAATAAATCATTCCCTGCTTATGCATTTATATTCATTGTTCACTAGTGTCCTTGTCCTTTTGAAATGTTTCTTCTTCCAGCACTTTATATTTTTATAGAAGTAAATAACCTTGGAAGTCATTGTCAATGTCAAATGCTAATTAAGGTGGTACCTTTATCTGACTTCGGCGTGTGTTTTTTTTCTGAGCCGTATAATTTCCTTCTTTTAGAATATTTTGTAAATACTGAAGAAAAATGTCTGGTTTAAAAAATAATAGCTTTTGCAATTAATTGATCTTTAAAGACAAGTTAGGCAAAAAGGTGTGTCAAAACGTTACAATTACAAACCATATGTAGCAAACAGCGGGTTTTTTTTTCAGTTGAACGAGTTTGAAAAAAAAAACCAGGAATAAATCCAACTAAATTTGACGCAAATCTATCAGAATTTATTGTATACACGAAAGATCTATTTTTATTATTATCACGAAAATAACTAGAGGCTCACATGCGCCTGTGTCGCTCAGCTGCCTTGAATTTTCACATGTTGTATACAATTTAACTTAAAAAATTCACTTCGAATTGTGATTTATTTATATTCTTTTGAAGAAAAAAAACTGATAAAAATATTCAGAAGGTTATAGAATCCTAAACAATTACCGCTATGGTTTTTGAGAAGATGTGAAGATGTTCTTTCAACACATCTCGCATATGTTCTGATGTTAAAGTATTCCTGTGGTGGTGGCCCTGCTGGAATTTGATCGTTACAAAAAGTTACTTTGTAGAGCTCAATCCACATAATATTTCTGCTGATAAAAAATTTAAACTGCCTCTGTGGTTTCTGAGAAGATCTTTAAACATGTTTCCCATAGGATTTGATGTTTAGCTATGTCCTGCAGCGGTAGCCATGTTGGAATTCCGATCAGCAAAAAAATTGTAGAGATCTATCCAAAGATCATTTCCTGCTAAAATACTTTTCAATTGCCTCTATAGTTTCTGCGAAGAAGATCGTCAAACATGTCTCCCATAGGGTTCAATAGTGAACTATGTCCTGCGGCGCCGCACATACTGGAATTCCGATCGGCAAAAAAGTAAGTTTGCAGAGGTCAATACAAAGAACATTGTGCCTCTATGGGTCTTCAGATATATTTCCCAGAGAGTCGAATGTTAAATTATGTAGTGGGATGGCGACTATGTTGGAACTCCGGTCGGCACAAAAAAACTTTGTGGATGTTTATATAGTCAACATTCCTGCCAAGTTTGCATTCAATAAGTTTAGTGGTTTGAAAAAGGATGATCGAAATGTGAAAAAGCTAATGACGGACGACAGACGACAGGCGACGGACAATGAACGCGACATGATGACAATAACTCAAACGACTTTTTGCGTCAGTGTTAAAATTAAAACAAGTGTAATTCTCTGCAAATGATCATAAAAAATAGGTTATTCTTTATTTACCATTATTTGCGGCAGTCATAATTGAGCATCTTCCATCTATACAGAAAAAACTGCCATTACAAGAACATTCGTCATCTGACACGCATGTGCGAGATGTTATCCCTTCACATCCACTCTGAAAATTAAGAAAAAAGAATAAAATCATAATATGACATGAAAGCAGAAAAAAAGGAAAATAAGAAGCAAAGGCTGTTTGGATTTTCGCTTTATATAAATATTAGAAGAAAATAGATGTTACAGGGAATCTTTTGATTCGAACCTGTGTTATCTTATGTCCACTGCTTTCTGTCTATGTCTTTTTTTATCAAATCTGCTACTTTTCAGCTTCTAGACGTTCATGGTCCAAGTAATATTGATATTAAAATTCATATTTTCAAATATACTTATTTTTGATAAAATTAATGTAGAAGATCAGAAAAAAAACATTATAAACAGGTTTAACAAATAGAAATTTGTGGCTCCATTTTAGAATATAAAGTGGCATGTTTACCTAACGGGTTTCGAAAAAAAGTTATGATAGATTCTATACTCATTTTAATGCATCAGAAATGCACATTTCGTAAATTTATTACTTGTCAGCGATGCTAGGGATCAAAACGTTTGAAGACCAAAACTGTAACCAAATATTTGGCATGTACTTCATAATAGTAAAAATAAAGTCATAATAATATATTTTCTTTAAAATATATTAAAGGAATTACAACACAAACCTGGTCATTATTAAAGAATCCTTCATCAGCTGTATACAGAAAAAAGCCACCTTCGTCGTCTTGAAAACCAGAATTTGTATTTTCGAATTGATTTGTGAAATCGTCTTTTGAATGGGAAGTCCTCGATCCTTGATTTGGAAATTCTAACGGTTTGTTGTGAAAATGTATTTTGCTAGGGTTGTACAAGGCTTGATCTGGGACTACGGCAGTACGAAAGTCCATAAGTTCCTCCGGCTGTTCCATATTTAATTTTGAATTACCTTGATTTAAATGGGGATCTCTTAGTAGTGGTCGTAATACAATGTTTGGTTTTAGAGAAGAAGTTTGAGCAGTATTTATTGGATCGGCATTGACGAATCCTATATGTTGAATTTGTGGTAAGTGTTGCGTATTTGAGCTTTTTGATGCATCGAAGTCATCTGAAAGAAATGGATAATCATGTAAGTCACCGAAACTACTTTCTGATAAACTTGGGTTCTCAGTGAAACCCATTTTTAAATTGCTTTTGATTCCGAAATTCGTGTTTTTCCCGGCAAAATTTTCAAACATAGCCCGACTCTGGCTTTGAAACTCCGATGAATCTTTATTAATATCAGCATCCTTCAATGAATCTTCATTAATATCAGCATCATCCGAAAAATCTTCAATAAACGTATCGATAAATTGTCCAGGTAAATCTCCAACAAAATTTTTAAATTCTCCAGGTGAGTTTTCAATAATGTCAGTAGATTTTCCAGAAGAATCTTCATTGAAATCAGTAAATTTTCCTTTTGAGTTTTTAATAATGTCGCTAAATTTTCCAAGAGAATCTTCATTGAAATCAGTAAATTTTCCTGGCGAGTTTTCAACTATATCGGTAAATTTTCCAGGGGAATCTTCATTGAAAAGAGTAAATTTTTCTGGTGAGTTTTCAATAATGTCGGTAAATTTTCCAGGAGATTCTTCATTGAAACCAGCAAATTTTTCAGGCAATTTTCCTGCGAAATCAGAAAACTTTCCTGGTAATTCTACAGGCTCATCAGTAAACTTTCCAAAAGTTGGTATGATGGTGTTTATGAAAGATCCATGTTCTTTATGAATATCGAAACCGTTGTCGTTCGAAATGTCGGCAGTTTTCACCGGAAGTTTATTCGGTGAATCCAAAGTTACTTCATCTTCTATATTTGCGAAATTTTCTCGACTAAAAAGATCAGAAGAATCTATATCTTCATTTATGTTAGGAGTTTTGCGTAAAAATGAACCATCAGAACCAATTTGTTTCTCTAAGTTGTTGCCTATTACACCAAAACTTTCACTTGACAGAGATTTACTATTTGACTGTACAGATTTATTTACATCCTTTGGGTTTTCGGACATGCCTGAATGCATATGACTACTACTATCAGCATCATTAGATAAATACATGGAGGGTGATTTAAATAGAAATGGATAAAAGAGTGGACGAAGAAAATTAGGACGAACAAATGCATTACTGTCACTGTTTTTGCGATAGACATTAAAATCAAAGCTATTAAATTTCTGATTGGACTTTCCATGGAATATTCTTGCTTTTGGCTTCTTTCTGAAATTGTCATAATAACTAGGAAAATACGGGGAATATTGAAAAAACCGTTTCCTAGTTGTAAACCTATCAAGAAATGATGGATCTATTGCTGTATGGTAAGTTCCTGACTCCGGAATCCGGCGCTTCCTCCAAAAGTGTTGTTTCTTCCATAAGGATAATCCTCCAGAGTACGGTTTTGTTGGCCTGTGTTTCTTCAGATATTTATTTGAAAAAATATGGTAACCGTATCCGTCATACCAACCCAATCCAAGACAGAATTGAAACAGTGCAGAAATAATGACCGGAGATAAATTCATGAAGCTGGTCCAAATGTTTTCCCTGGAAGGCCTGAAAAGATACATTACAAAGAAGTGAACATTTATGAAACAAGGAAGAGTTTAAAATGTAGTAGGCTGCTGAATGTCATTTATTTAGGTCAAGTCAACTAGGCATCATATACGTACTCTAACATAAGATGAAAAGATTAAAACTAAAACATACGCATATACGGAATCATAGAGGCTTATATGACCAAAATAGTTATATAGGACACTTCTTGAAAATATGTGCACATCATATGGGTAAAGTACTATGTATTATGAATATCAGTGCAGGAAAACAGCTTATAATGTCAGTGTCATTCATATATATTTATAGATATTATAAATCCGGAACATATTTTATTTTCGAAAATCTCGTCGTTTTCTCCTACCCATCTTGAAAACTGCAACTAGAAGGATGATTGATGTGCATCGTTGCCCCGTTACCGAAGAAAAATAAAAATGATGTAATTTGAGCTTTGTAGATTTTTTTTTCCTATTTAACTAAACAAGACTTTAAAACAACTTTAGACTTACCCTTAAAATGTCAGCTATCTGTATGGTAAAGACTGACAATACATTTGTATTGCTTAACGGACATGAACTTTTATACTGTAAGCCAGACGGTAATAAAAATACCCTCCCACAATCGACTTTTATAGCAATATCCCCAGAAAAGAAACAAACCGAAAAATCTATAATTAAACACAAAATAGAAAAATTTATAGAGCTGATTATTATAACGAGAATTTGGTGTGATGCGTTCATATAAAAATATAATGTACTTGACATTTATAAAATGATAAAACCACAGACGAACAAAACGTTGCAACAAGATTGATATTTTCAGTTATAGAAACAAATTTTTGCGTTTTGCCCTGTTCACCCTACCCAATACACATCAACTGCGATATATTCTAACAGGTTGTATTAGATCATATTATGGGAAGATCAATCGTAATCGCTCGGATTTTGGTCCTGCTGATAGCGATTGTCAAAAAGATCGAATTAGGACGGTAATCTACAAGTATCTATTAACTATTGCAATCGATAGCTACATGTATCTGTTCAAACCATTTCCGTTCGCAGTGATTGAGAAAGAGAATGAATTTGAGATCATTTAAAAAATAAAATTCTGAACATTCAGCATATAAACGAATCCCATAAAAAAAACCGGAGATGAACTCAGATGCTCCGGAAGGTAGGCAGTTCTACAACTGGTATATTATTAAATGCGGTGTATTAAACAGCGATGGGTTATTGGAAATGTAAAATAAAAGGAGGATTAAAACGTTGATAATTATGGACTTGTTTCTTTATCTGACATTCTGAACATGAACTTGACTTTGTGTTTCTGTTGGTCACAGTTGGACAGCAGACATTAAATAGACAAACCTACTTCATTTTACGTCTGAAAGACACCTGTAATTACAATGGCATTTATAGTCACGAAAATGATGTTTATTTTAAAAATACTAAGTTGATGTTCTGTCTTAAAAGTACAGGTGTTTCTTTTGTCGATACTCAAAAAAGTTCATCTTTAAAACGTCTCAATAAAAATATAAATAAATAAATAAAATAAAATAGTAAATAAATACATAAATAAGACTTATTTAACAAATCAACAACAAACCGTTATGATTGTAGAAATTGAGAATGTACAAAGAAACGAAAGAAAAAAAACAAGGGTGTGATAAAAACGAAATCTAATTAAAAAGGATATTCTCTAAGAGGACAAATATGCCAATGTTCTGTGCAGTGCAAAAATCTCAAAATATGGACACCTCTGATTGGAGAAGAAAAGTAAAACGCTTAAATAAAGAAAGAAAAACAAGGGCTTGAAAAATGTGAAGTCGTAATTACATTTTCTGTGACCATACGGATCACCCTACGCATGATCCCCGCCCCTTTTTTGCAAAACAAAATATGGTATAAAAAACTCTTTGTAATGGAAAAAAACAAATTTTTATCAGATTATTTTCCTAACAAATCTTACAATGTCCTTTATTTCCCTTTCACGACATATATGTACAATTTCCAAACAGAGGCCCATCTGTCCCCTGATGTTAGATAAGCACATTCTCAGATAATCTGATATCAAAAGGTATGAAAGACTCGGTGTTTGAAATAAAAAATAAAGGCCCCCACGAATCTGACATTTCCAATTAATACTGCATCAGTAATCTTTCGGATCCATATTTTATTCGATCGAACAGAAATGGTGCAAATTCAGAGTCCCTTTAACATATACCCTTTCTTTGTTTTTATTTATTTTATTTTTAGTATCTTGTTTTTTTGTCATTAATTGGCATGATCAGTGAGAAAAAAAAATGGTTAACCATGATTATCTCAAAGTACATAAAATATTTTTATGTTTTTGCCATTTGTTGCGTCATTGAAAAGGTGTAATGCACCCTCGAACATTTAACCGATATTCAATATAATAGTTAAGTACCTGGTAATGAACTTCGTTTCTATTTCTATAGGTGTCTGGTTTTAATGCAGACACAATCATGATGTTCAACTGAGATTTTTCAAGTTTTTTGTCAGAGTTAGCCTTTTAAAGATCATTATTATCACGAATAACAAAGCATTCAAAAGTTTTGTAGACAATTTCAGAATAATATTATATGAATTCGACGAGATTGTGCACAGTTTAAGAATTATAGAATATTATTAGGAATTTAATGCCAAATGAATATAGCAACAGCATAATAGGAATGCAAGGGAAGAGACTTCATTAAACCTAAAATCAGGAGTAAGTGTCAAATTACCACGATGCTTCGGCTTACAAATGCACCATCCCCACCCAAAAATAAAACCAACTTAAATTGTTGTAATGCCAACAGTTCTATTTATGTAAAATAAACATTGCACATTGTTGCAACCAAGATGCGTTGTGTGAAATGGCTTATAAATAATAGAATACGACTGAATATTCAGTGAATGCGATCATTCTCTTTATACTGTACATTGATCACAGACATTTCTTAGAACAACAGATTGTTACAGCACATACTCCTTATCATTCTTTGAAAAAAAGTAGCCCTTGCAAAAATTGTATATTTTTTTTATTTATAGACCATTATATATTTAAGTATGTTAGCAGCCCATTTTAAACAGTTTCTTAAAAAGATCTCATACATGTAGTTAAAGAGTGGAAATAATATGTCACAAATACACTTGTTACTGTAAGAAAAATGATAAAAAAAAGCACGTTCACATTTTTAAAAACAAAATTGTATTTTATATTCATCAAATGGCCACCTCTGTGTTGTGAGTTCGTGTCCCGCTTCGTAAAAAACAAAAAAGGGTGCACTCTACTTGCATACGTGATAAGATTTGTCGGTCACCTGCCTAAGGTCGGCGGTGCCCTCCGGCTTCCTCCGCCACTAAAACTGACCGCCACACTGATAAAAGTGGCGTTAAACCCCATTCATTCAATTCTTCTGTCTTCTGTTTCCGATATTTTATACTATCAAATGACTTGTTATAATAATACTTAAGTGCCTTGTTTCCACCAAAGTCTGACTGAACAACTAAAGATTCAATGTATTGAAATTATTCACACATATAACGGCTACATTTACTCTAATTTTAAACTTTTTACAAGTATTTCCCGATTTTATTTAACAATGGATTCTCTTGTAAAATTTTCGTGTTAAAGACTCTTTACTGAAATTCTTTCACAAAAGCTTATAAACTTCTATCTTTTCAAAAACATAAAATGACTAATACACTGAAGAAAAAAAATATAAAAATCAAACTAATAAAATAAAAAATATTTTTTATCAAAAATTTTATGTACAAAGATTATGATTAGTCACTATGTTTACCTTTAATGGTTTGCCAAAAGAAGAGAGATAATCGCAACATATAAAATAACAGTAATTATCTCCTTCAACATTGCACCAATTAAAAAAGGCTACCAGTACTACATTCATCTGCATTTTCCATTTCTTTCACAATATTTTCG
>JAOXYH010082737.1:0-10811 GCA_028566455.1 Botula fusca
CTTCATCTGACAACTGGGATATCACATTGAACGACCTACAAACAGAAGTAAAGCATTGTAAAACATTATAATACTGTTAGCATCTTCATCTGACAACTGGGATATCACATTGAACGACCTACAAACAGAAGTAAAGCATTGTAAAACATTATAATACTGTGAACATCTTCATCTGACAACTGGGATATCACATTGAAGGACCTACAAACAGAAGTAAAGCATTGTACAACATTATAATACTGTGAACATCTTCATCAGACAACTGGGATGTCACATTGAAGGACCTACAAACAGAAGTAAAGCATTGTACAACATTATAATACTGTGAACATCTTCATTTGACAACTGGGATGTCAGATTAAAGGACCTACAACAATAATTGTAATAATAATAATAATAGCAAGAAGAAAATAATTTAAAATTAGAATACTGTGACATCACATTAATGGACCTACAAACAGAATGAAATCATTGTACAACATTGTAATACTGTTAGCAACTTCATTTGGGGACCGAGATATCTCATTAGACAACCTACAAAAAATCAGAACATTGGACATCAATATCATGCTGTGAGTATCTCCATCTGACAACTGGGATATCACATCAAAAGGCGTACAAAAAGCAACAACAATTATAATGATTGATTATAATAATAAAATCATTGCACAACATTATAATACTGTGAGCATTTTCATCTTACAACTAGGATATCGCATAAAATATCAGCAACAGAATACCGAAGCAACAGGTTGAAGTGGTAATCCTAAACTTGTGAATCAAGAGACAAGGCAAGAGCCCGGAAACATACAAAAACAAAAAAAGAACTGAAAATTAAAAACTATTTTCATCTTACAACTAGGATATCTCATTAAAGGACCTACATAAAAAATTAAAACATTGGACAACATTATAATACTGTGAGCATCTTCATCCGACATCTGTAATATCACATTAAAGGATCTACAATAAAAATTATAATAAAATCACTGGACAGCATTATAATACCAGGAGCATCTTCATTTGAGAATTAAAGGACCTATACACATAAATAAATAATACCTAACTTAATAACGAAAAATAAAGAAAACATTGCACAATATTATTTGATTGAAAGCATATCATCTCACAACTTTTCTGACGTGGGACAGGCGCAAAAATGCGGTTTGAATCCTTTGAATGTCACATTAAAGGACCTGCCAATTCTCCCACCTCCAAAAAGATTAAGTATGTGTCGAAAAAAAAAACACACACAAAACGATTTTGTATATATCCACACAAACAATAAGCTAAAATCTCCATCACACGCTCTATCTACGTATAAACAATACAGGCAACTTCAACGATCAATTTAGTCAGATCTGTCTGGTGTTTAGCCTGATGTCAATGTTCACTATTTGTTTTATCTTAGTGTATTAAATTTGTTATATACATTTTTCAAAACTTCAGATGAAATTAAGATAAGATACTAGCATTAAAGATATGCGTTGATCTGTAGTGTCAACTTTATTTATAGAAATAAAAGTGATTTTGAAGGAATGTATCTGTATGTAAACGAGACCAACTCACTCATAAACTGAATGAAGTCCGAAGGACTTTATGTAAAGTTTAAGAGTAAGCTGGTCGAGTTTACATACAATGTACCAATAAATGCCGTAAAAACAACTTTTATTACTTATAATTCCAATAATTTTTTGAAGAAGATAGATTCAGATGAAAATAATTAGCCAGTAACAAAGCACTATTTTACTGGTTCATAAAATCCTACGTTGACATCTTTTATCGATGTATAAACGCCATTACTTGTCATGACGTTGACCAATGAAAATGGACTTTACATCCAGTATTGGAATTATTAGAGGTTATCTCTTCTTGTGCTTTCTCCTTTACTATTTTTTTGGGGTTATTTTGTATTTTTTCGTACGTATATCATTCTTTTTGTGGATTGTTGGTGCAAATTGATATAAAATTGATTTAACTTTTTTTTTTTTAATTTTCGATTTGCGATTGCATCATATTATATAATTATATGTATCCTCTTATCTAGCAATTCGTCAACGATTAGAAGTCATAAAACCTTCCAATTTGTGCTGGTCATTTTGTTTTCTTTTTTAAGAGAAAAAACTATTCTCGACTTAAGAGATTTCAGACATTATTTTACAGTGTTCCTTTTCATGTTTTACTGCTGATTGTCTTAATTTTAGGAAAGGGTTGTGATCTCACATTACTACCTGAACACATTTTTGTACCTGTCCTCAATCGGGAATTATATTTTAAGTTGTTTGATTCGGTTTGAAGTTTTTGATATGCATATTTGAGTCCGAGTTGACAAAGGGTTTATTCTGGTAAGATTGTTGTCCGAGTTCGAAACAGGTCAGCTGTTTGAAAGTTTATGTTGAACATTCGCGAGGCCTTCACTGTATTTCTACCGGCTTTAGTTTATATTGACAATCGGGCAAAATAAATTAGCAATGCAGTTATATGTGCACTTATAACAAATATTATACAGATGCTTCTATAAACAGAGCGAAAAATGAATTGTAATATTAAAGGTAGATAATCAACGACTTCTGCCACAGACATATTTCCTTTTTTTGTTTGAAAATATTTTTTGTAATTTTGAAATAAAAACATTGGTAGCCGATCTCGCTTTTGCAAAATTTATCGCAAAGATAGGTTATTTTTTAGATTAAAAAAAATTACAAAGTTAAACCAAAAATCGCAGCACAACGCGAAATTGAGAGATAGATTTTGCTGAATTCTATTCAATGCGCATTTAAAAAAACTAATTATAAAAACACAGATCCTTTCGCTTCCTTGAACCTTACAATGATTTTTAAGAGGAAGGTAATCTACATTGAAGCACTGCTTATACCTGCAAGTTTTGAAAAGATGTTATCTCAGAATTTCACTTTTACTACGCAAAAAGGATAATTAATTAAAAGTAATCGAAAAAGGAATTTGTGAGTTATGTATCAGTCTGCCTAAAAATCCGGCAGTGGGAAAACATGACCAAAAAATCCCACCCAACTTACCATGCACGTTTGACATTTAGCGGTACTTAACAAGAGAAATGAAAGATATATCGTTTCTGTGGCTCTGGTAACTCTAGATAATTTTGAAAATAATATGATATTGATGGAGTTATTTCCCTTCTTTAGACAGTTTATAGTGCTTTTTATATAATTTATATCTCCCATTAACATATTAAAATATGGAAACCAAGGTTGTTTTTATACATTGTATAACATACTGTACTTATTATATATCTGAGCGTTTTTTCACTCATATTTTCCCACTGCCTGATTCTTAGGCAGACATATGCCAGTATTTACAGTGACATACGGAATTTACATCCGCATCCGGCTCTATCACAAGTTGCGTTTTCATTTGGAAATATTAATAATCTACTAAAGAAATAGTTAACCACGTTGAAAGGGTAGGATTCAAGGACCATTCCGTCAAAGTTTGATATTCAATCGGTTTTTGAGTAAAGAAGCTGAATTTGAAGTATCAATTGCGGAGATCAAGTGACATGACTTCTTAACAAAGAAAGCCATTCGAATCGAGCAGTAACAGAAATGATCGAGGTCTGGATCAACGTATTGTCATTTTGTTATCAAATAAATTATACCAATAATAAGATTGTAACCTTCTGGTATACATTTGATATGTAGACCAATAAAAACAACGGAACTTCTGTAGACAGCTTTTATCTTACTAATCTAAGGAAGCTTAATAAAATTAGAATAAGTAAACCCACTTCTAATCTGAAATCACTATTTTCAGCCTAAAAGCATTCTTTATAGAAAGGATCAACTAGTTTACAAAAGTCAGCCGATTAGTAAATCACACTAGGCATACCCTGGAATCATTGAGGCAATGTGCTGTGATAAATTTAGTAAATTGACAAACAATCGAATATAAAGTCCGCACAACTGGTTTATTATAAAGAAAAAGGTTTCTTTTTCATCGGACTCGTAATGTAGCACCTCACTCACAGTTTTTCTTTTATCTTTTTCATTTTGCTTTTTTTGCAAGCACCTCTGTTGCAAAAAAAATTATTGTACTTTCAAGACTATTAAATCAAAATATTAATCAAAATACAAGTATATTTTTAGAAATAAGAATTGACTGACTTTGGACAAACAAACTTCAATCAAGATAAAAGTTTCAAAATCTTCGTAAGACCCGACATTTTACCACATTTCTCCCAGAGGATTCATGTAAACCAATTAACATTGTTTTCTTTTCGTCTACAGTTTTCAAAGCTTTTTACTGATTAGAAGCAAAACAGGATTAGAAACCTAAATGCTGTCTATCCATGTCAAAACCTTCTACTGATTGTCACTCCAAAAGATTAAATTTAGTGCAAGGATAATGTGGTGTCTGTTGTTTTCTTTTCGTGTATTCTGTTGTTTTCAGGGTTTGGTCTGAAGCTCTCGCTTGTCATTTGTTTGCATTTTTATTATTTATCATTAAGGAAAATATGAAGTCAAGACTAAACAGAAAAGTTAATTTGTGCATAAAACGCTAATCACTCAAATATAGGAATCTTATTTTCTATTTAAGCTTAATTATGTGAATCTGTCTAATGGAACATATGACAGTATTATTGTCAAGCTCAACGGAGTCAAGGAAACATTGGTACAATTCCATTTAACTAGGAGATTTAATCGGTTAACGAGGAGACATTATCTATTTTTTCTATCAGTATTTTCACATACAAATACAAAGCTATTGGTTCAGTATTTTATTTCAGTCTACATATTAATGAAAAATTGTTTGTTTTTGCTCTGCAATTTGCAATCTGATAACAGAACATTTAATTTAATTAAAAACAAAATATTTCATCGACAAAATATATTTCTGTACATTACAGACGGAAAGGAACAGGCGAATTATAAGTCTATAACAAATCAAAATACCTCAGTCCATTTTCAAACAATTTCTGAATCTCAATTTGGTAATAAATATATTTCATAACAGGAATACATAGTATGTTTAGTGAGCAACAGTTGCAAATTTAAGACCGCTAATTGAACTTTCTTTGAGATTAACCTTATTTCTTTTGTGGTATTAAGACTAATTATACATCTCATTTTCACTTACTTTAACCGTCTAGGTTTGAGTGACGAAATATTCCCCTTTTCTGTTTATTTTTTAATATTACTGCACGTAATTTTACGACAAATTTCTGACTTTTTTTTAACTTCCAAATTAAACCTACATTGATCTCCCCATGAAAGTTGTGTGTGCTGGCATGGTCAGTTTTAAGAGCAACATAGCAACAATAGTTTGTCTTAAAATGTCCAAAACCCACTTTAATTAAACCGGTACCTTGAACGGTTTGTTCTGACCTTGACCATTCGTCTAATTACATTGATATCATAGCCTTTTTTACAAGTTAGCAAGACTTCTATTTTATATACTTAATTGGACATGGATTTTGAAGACACATTCTGTACAACAAACGACTACAGCGGTCTGTTTCCTCTGCCACCATCTTTTACTTTTTCATTCAGGATACTCGGTTTCACCGTCATAAGTTTTATGGATGCATTTTGTCGTATAGAAACCATTTCACTCCCGAGTTTTATTAGAGTTCCTGATTTCAGTTGATAGATTTGATTGTCTTATTTCATTTTTTGTATCTTTAATATGTAAAAATACAAAAAGAATAGACAGATAATAAGAATCACTTTAAAATGTACGTTTCTCAGCTGAAACAAAAATCTGTTACGCATACATAATTGCATTGAATTTTTATACTCTACAATTCTTTTTTTCATAATCTTATTGTAAAGTCCTGCTAGGTATAACAACAGAGTCTCACTTTAACAGACAAGAAACAAAAAATACACATTCTCAACTTAACTAACGTATCAACTTTAAAAGAACTAATCATAATGAACACAGAAAATATTCTTACTTTAAGGACCAGGAAAATTCTGACCTTAACAAATGTATTAGGTTAACAAAGAATTAACATGAAAAAACATTTCACAATAACAACATCTCACTCTCAATTTAACAGAGAGGAAGCACACAACAATTCTCACCTTAATAAATGTATCAGGTTAACAAAGAAGAAGCAAACTACAAACACCGCTACTATTGTTATTAGCATCTTTGCTGCACGACGTCTCGATCTAACTTGTGATTCAGGTCCGGACTTTGTTGTAAACTTTCCCGGACGCTGATCTAAAAAATATAAAACTGCAGTTAAGTCGCCAGTCTTAACCAATTTTAGAGTTTATTTTCTCTAAAATTGTATTGACGGCATTTGTCGTTTAGTAACGACAGTTCCTATTTAGATTGGCATTACTGTTGGATTTGATGTGTATTAACTCACAGTTAGCTGTGAAACCCAATCATGATTTATTGAGTTTTCTAATAACTTAATATTTGTTTTTCTAAAATCAAATAAAGGTTATTTAAATAATTCAACAATTCCAATTCCTATAATTTACTTGTAATCTCTTAAGAATTGAAGTTTTAAAAGTAAAGATAAGACAATGAATATTGGAAAATCGAGCTGGTATGGCTGTTCATAATTTACTGAAAACATTGACCGTTCAATTACTTACATAAGATTCGACGGAAAGGTATAAAAATGAAGTACTAGTATATTCATTCATTATTTTACCAAGAAGTATTTTCATGTTTGCTTTTATTTGGATTCCAAATATCTAGTCTTGAAGTATGTGATTCCACAAACAGTCACCTGGTGCACAAAATCAATATCAGTAGCTTTGACGGTATCACCACATTTTGGTGTTGACATGAAATCAATCTGAGATTCATTTGCATTTAAATTTACCTTCAGTAAATTAGGAAATTCTTCAAAATCTAAGGTTATATTCCTCGTTGCAGAGGCATCCTTAGATATTTTGTACCTTTCACTGGTATTTACTGTCCTTTTGCAAAAGTGTTTGCCTCTTTCTATTGGTGTTTTGCTACCAATTTACCAAACTGGTAACACAATTGGATAGAAAAAGGTAAAACGTTGCTGATCCAATCTTACAGTTTTACATCTCAATTGTTGCTATCAAACTCTAGAATTGGTTGAACAATTTGATGAATGAACAACAATATGGTAACCATAATCCTTTCGAATTAATTCATGAAATGGAACTTTGAGCTTTAATGGCCAATGTTTTAATTAATGTGCCTTATAGACAATTTGACTGTTAATTTAGGGTGGGAGATGCCATTTCTAATAAGAGATCTACTTAAACAGCTAAATTAATGAATTATTTCCTTATATCTATGTAAAAACTTAGAAAATATATTTAGTAGTTCGTGGTAGCGATATCCTTGTTGTAGGAGTTCATTTATTATACAAAGATTTCGATCACTGAAAACGTCACTACAAACTCTAGCAATATCGTACGAGCTGTGAAATATAAATCTCATATAAGGGAGCCAAAGGAGTATCTCCGTCCAAAAAAGGAAAAGTAAAAATAGGAAATCCAATGGCGTCTCTTTTGTCATATATGTTGGTGGTTAATGTATCCATAGGACTTCCGATTATCATGTCTATGTGCAGAACGTTCAGCAACGCCACTTACGTATGAATGATATATCTTAGCCATACACTATGATACACTGTTTAATGTACAATTCACTTAAACATTAACTTTAAGTGATGATCAAAAAGAGACTTGTTATATTTTTTTTCAACAGTAGACATTCTAGTAAATACAAAAAAAAATAATTGAAGGGAAACTAATAATATACCATATTAATGAATGAACAATTAACAAAGATAAATAAATGATGAATGATACACTAATCCCGAACAGTCATCACCCATGAGTAACTGAACCAATTTATGCCATAGATTATCCGAGTCCTTAAATCTCACATCCTCTATATAGCTGACCTTATCTATCCAAACACAAGTTAAGGGACACCAAAGATACCATGCGATTAGCCTCTTTCTTCCCCTACTCTTAGAAATAGACTGAAGAGTAATCCTATTGACCGAACTAGATGACAAACACGGTGACTTTTCATTTCAAATAGTCAATTTTCCATTCTGCACCAACGTATGGTGTTTATATTTCATAGCTCCAGAACATGCATGATTGTTTTGCAGAAGCTTTTAGGACAGGGTTATGTTCAATCCAGACTCAAGTCATCGTATGAAAGATTAAGTGGCCACCATCACGAACTTGTAAACCGATATTATGTGTATATCTTCGCCATGCGAACAGACATGTGCTCGCCATTATAGGTTTCTACCGTTTCCGAATGTTACCCTCCGGATATGGCATTATCAACTCGGCGGCGTTTCTAGAAAAAAAATGACGCTTACCCTACCGGTGCACCTTTTCTATGATTCCGGTTTTGTGGAGTCCGAATTGCTCAATTATCTTTTATTATTGTGTGCTGTTCTGATTTCAGTTTTATTTGTTGCATGTTGTTTATCGTTGTTATCTTGACTTTGTCTTTTGCCCCTGAATTTTCGGGTTTTTTTAGCATCATTCTAACCGCGGTTTTCCCCGACTTCTATTATTAGTAATGTTACTTGCGTTTGTATACCAAATCATGACAACAACACACACCTGTTTCTGATACTCCAGGTACTTCATTCTTCCATAACTGCTTGGCTATGACAGAGTACGTAAAGGTCATGATTAATACAGGTATTATGTATAACATGGTCAGTAACAACATATGGTACGCAAAGTAATCGTCTTCCTCCATTGTTAGTTTACAATACGTCATCAATGACGTCATAGACGCTGGAAACACTGGGTACACCTTACTGTATATAACATGTGGAATAGATATGAGAAAGCTAACGCACCAAATGATGACAAGGATTGCACTAATAGCTTTTGATGCTGGTTTTACTTTCCAGAACTGGCATATTGCGAAATATCTCTCCACGGATATAGCACACAAAGTAAGCACGGATACGGAAACAGATGTCGTCTGAAAAGTACAAGAATAGATATCATAACCAACCAGATTAACTATACGTCTTGCAAAACTTATATAATATATATGTCATTGTTAAATATATAACCAGCCTAAATGAAAAATCAATATATATTGCTTTATAACCGGGTTAAGTTGTATACTCCTACTGAATATATGGACAGTCTAACTGATATTGGACGGCCTGGTCGTATGCAAGAATGACTAGTTAGTTGCATTCGACTTACTTTGACGGAAGCAAATGACGCATTTCTGATGAAAGTGAATAGAATTAAAGTCGGGACAGATTCACTGACAGAAAATAATGCAGTTAAGCATTTGTTATTTTTTGTTGGTTAAGAGTACAAAACGTACATCGTTTCTGTGTTGTAAGTAATTGTTAAACCATTATGTCATGTTTTGGTTTTAGAACTTGAAAAAGTGTGTTTTGATTTTTTTACATTGCTGATTACAACTGAATTAAAAATGAAGAATGATCAATATTTTTACAGATACAAAATAAGAGCCTGTACGGTTGTCTTGATTCAGAAGATAAGTAACAACGTCATAACACTGTAATAGTTAATTTTAAAGCGTACAATAAAAGACCACGTGATCACTCAAAAGACCAGGATGTAAGAATACAGTGTCCTGATTTCAGTAATCACCGGCAGTTCTCGGCAAACATTGGAAATAGCATCTACTTTGTATATTAAAATAGTACTAGTCATATTTTGAAAATTTATTATGCAAAAGTTGAAAATTGATTTGTCAATTTTTACAATCTTTAGCGTCATTAAATCAGAAATTAAGGTCACTTCAAAATAAACATCATACAAAAATGCATAAGTGATTTTCAATTGTGATACTAGAAGAATTATTTCATAAATAAATAACAAGTCAACATCTACCAAACACAGATTTCCATAAAGCAGGAAATCCAATAATAAGGGCGAACTGGAAATCACACAGGAAACACTAAAAACAACCAGGAAACTTCTGTCCTGGAAACCTGATTTTACGACTCCTCAAACTTGTCATCTATACATCCGTATTGTTGACAGAGGATATTTTGATTTGACTCCATGGGATCAATAAGATCGAGAGTATATATAAACATACATTAGTGCAAAGAGGCTACTTTCAATGACCATACTGATCATCTGTGATATCAAAACTTGATATTTTTCAGGTCTTGGTATCGTTCAGTTATTTTCTTCAGATTCTCATAAAACCTCGATTCACCAACTTAGTGACGACTATCAGTGTCAGAGTAGCAGCTTTAAGCTTCACCGTGTCTTATGAGTAGTGAGACGTATATCTATACGCATGTGAAGTCGTTATTAGGGAAATTTATTTCAATATTAACGCCGTCCCCCTTATCACAGATCATTGTTATTATATGACCGCTGGTGTCAAAATATGACACTATGTAAATCGTCCTTTTTGTCATAGAATTTGTAAATTTAAAACATACACAGTATATACAGCTATAACTTTGATTCAGTAAACGTGGGTGCAGAGTATGCCTAATCTAAAGTTAACATGTACACATAAGTCAAGCTTACTTACTCGATTTTATTTTTATGCAAAATTATGTGTACGGGAATCAATCTGTCTACTCTTCTGTGCATATAGCCTATGTATGGTAACATGATAGCAGACAGTTGTTTGACCGAGACAATTGTTTACTGTTACGAAAAAAGGGGTAATCAGAGTTATACATTACTTTTATGTAAAATAATATTAAATATTTATTGAACTTTAAATTCGAAATTCAAATTCAGAAAACAAAGAAAAAAGAAAAAATATATTTGTGAGATAAAAACAATTTAATCCTAAACGTTGGAGTCCTGCGTTAATTGTTCATTTGTATATTT
>JAOXYH010082954.1:0-10809 GCA_028566455.1 Botula fusca
AGGATCAAAACAAAAATAGCTGCAAGGGACAAACTACGTTACACGACAGATCGGCATATACATTGTCAATATTTGAAAAACACTTAACATCCTTGTCACTAAATGTACACTTTCTACGGAAGCTTTAAATAATTGTGAGATCTGTCAAAGCTCACATCTTTTTGTCAGGTCGTTGATTTGTTTAACCTCGTCACTAGGTTAAAGTATGGCAGGTAATTCTGATTTGGTTCTAATTCTCATGACACAACATCAGATAATTTCTGTTAATTTTTTATGTCTTTTATCAATACAGAAACAAAAACAGTAAAATCCCATTATGGAAATTTATAATGTATGAGGGTGAAAGAGGACTTGTTTGAAGACATAAATTTATCAATTATGTCTAATCTGAATTAAGTTATTATAATGAAATATTAATTTCTCGCCATTGATTAATGGACAAAAGCAGAGAAATAGAGAACGAATTTTTGTAGACAGTTGGTACGAGTTGGTAAATATAATTCTTGACTTAAATGGAATTATTTTATAATTGGTCATATTAATGTAATAGACATAAACCAGATAAAGTAAATAAAATATAGAATACACGTTGTATACCAAAACTCCTTCCAAGCTCGTACAACAACAAACAAACGATAAACAGCAATCAATCAAACACAACACGGAAAACTTAAAACAGGAAATGAGTAACATGAATCCCACTAAAAAGGGGGGACTCATTCTTTTCTCGGAAGAGAAAACAATTCCTTGCCCTCATGTTGCATCCTTCGTGCTACTCAAGCCGAAAAATCCGGTAAGCAGTAACGAATGATAAACGGAAGGACGGAGACTGCACTTTGACGTAAGAAATAGATCGTTAGTCATTTGTAAGATAGACATTTCCTCAACCAGTACATGATAGCGACCGTAAAACTTATGAGTGAGACTTCAGAATACGCTGAATGCGTTAGAATTTTTTTCATAAGTAGGGGAACGATTTGCATGTTGAAAGAATGAAATGCCTGCACATTAACTTTTAAAGACATCTAAAAGAGTAAGCTTATTGTAGCCGCTGCAACCCTTTATGCTGTTTCCTATGGCAGTGTGGATGTTAATCCATCATAATCAACAATTTTTCCAAAGTGCACAAAGATGTGTATGGATAAGAAATAAGTTTCTGCTATAATAATCGTATCAAAAGTGGTTTTACGTTGTTTCCAAACACAAAAAAATAGCGTAACAATGACAACCTCGGCTAAAATGCATGTAAACTAAAGGTAAACAAACTAACAGCTTTTGACTTTGTCAGCCGCGGAATAACACCTTTTGACAGAAATATTGATTACCATTGTCATCTGATGAGGAATTCCAGTACGATATTACAGTCAATTAATATCTTATTTTCTAAAATTATCAGTTGTCACACTAGGGGACAATTACTTCAGTATAATATAATATCTCGACAAGGAGACTGACGAGTCCATAAGGACTTGTTTGGTTTTGGAAGCACAATGCATATTACAAAAGTCGATTCATACATGTTCTTTAATAGATTTCTGTTAGGTCTGGTCTACATATTACATCAGTCTGGCGAATTCCACGAAATGTACAAGTATAGTTACACGTATACTTCAAAATACACTTAAAAGGAAGAAACAGTTGGCTATGATCTGGATAATACATGTACATTGCACATCAGCCAGTCGAATTCCACTAAAAGTATCTGTATATTTATACTTCAGCATGCTCTTAAAAGGAAGAAACAGTTAATCATTTTATTAGTTAACGGAAGTGTTTTAAGATGCATAATCTTCATCATGTCCTTGTAGGGAAATCCCCGTATCTGAAACCGAAATCATACATGTATTGTCTGAAAATTAGCGAAACTGAGTCACCACGTACTGACACTACCACTTGAAATTTGAATATGTACATGTTCTCCCACCCTGACGGGAAAATTAAATGAATGCTGAAAAACAACATTTAAAGCTGTTAAAATTTATCTAAAACTTTTGTATGTACAAAAATATTATTTTATTGTTTTTGAACTCAGTAGTCGTGACAAAGATATCTTTCATAACATAGATAATTCTCCTTTTAATCGATTTCTAAAATTATAATTTTATAAAACGATGTTTTCGTTTGATGTAACCTATCAATAATTAAAAGCTCCCATTTTATGTCGTAGTTATTATGTCACTTGTCTATCAGACTGTGTATTGTTGTATTGTGTCTCAATTTTCCTGAAAAGCAGTACTAAATACACAACTATTGAATCTGTGTATTGACTAACGATCAATTTACTGGACGATACATTGTTCAGTAATGTATCAATCTGGACAATAACTTCTCTTTATACTTCATTTGTCAATAAAAACTAACCATTTCTGTAATAGAATTAAGTGTATTTAGCTGTTTATTAATTAAATCGTCCATTGTACATCGTAATAAAGGTTTCAAATTACATCGCTATAGGAAATCTTATTCAGAAAAGACAAGATGCATTTCTATAAATTTGTCGTATTTATGACCTGACTTAACATTATTGTTTATTTTATATTTTCAGTTATTATCTTGGACATACAGGATTTGAATGGAAGGATAATATTGTTTCGTTACTGTGGCAACAAATTAGCACTTTTTGAAATTCAGCCAAAGTTTTGAAACATGATTTCTAAAGATCTCCAAAAAAACAGAAGATCCGTAGACATAATGGGATTGCTCTATAAGTGTGATTAAATGTTTCTGAACAGCGACGGAAACCGAGTGCTATTGAATGACTGTGAAGGATTTTATTAAAACACGGAGTCTTACTGATACGACAATTGTCGTTTCCTGGACCTATTTACAGTTCAACTTTACTCACTCGGTCGTTTTATTGGATACAACCGCCAACAATAATCGACAGGATTCGTCAATAATTGCCATATAAACACTGCATTGTAATTTTTCCAAGCATATGTGCAGACCTCTCGGGTATCATCGATCTATCAATGAAATACCGAATAATGGATTGAATTATAACAGCCAGTGATCTTGTGAGGAGATATGTAACCTGTCAAATGATTGGATAATGCAATCATCCAATGACCTTTTCAGGAACAAATGTAAATATTATTGCTAGACATCACTGTTATTTACAATTGATGATTCTAAATGATCATGGTTGGCTTTATTAGGTGGAGAAGTCGTCAGCGAATGTCACAATGAAAAACATCTACCGCTATGCAACACTGCAATAAAATGCCGTAAAACGCATACAGAACGCCGTGTATACAATTTGTTGTATTAAGTTTTTTCTATGCAAGTTAAATAGAATCAAAGCTTTACTTGACTGTTATTCAAAGAAGGATTTAGAGGACTTCTAGAGATTAGTGAAATTATTAATTAAATAATAATTGACAAACAAAAAATGGAAAATAACGTAACAGTGTATAGTGTTTATGTGAGTACAATGGCAACAGGAATTAGCGATATGACTTTGAATGTAACAACTCCGAAAACGTTTCATCCACAGATTAAAAGCATGGGACATTTAGTTGGCACTTCTATTATACTGGGACTTATGATTCTGTTGACTATTATTGGTAATGTTTTTGTGATAGCTGCCATTATTCTGGAGAAGAACCTTCACAATGTGGCAAACTACTTGATATTATCACTAGCAGTGGCAGATTTAATGGTGGCCACGCTAGTTATGCCTTTAAGTGTTGTTTACGAAGTAAGTCAGAGCTGGTTTTTGGGACCGGAAGTCTGTGACATGTGGGTCTCGTTTGATGTTTTGTGCTGCACGGCTTCCATTCTCCATTTAGTGGCTATTTCAGTAGATCGGTATTGGGCAGTTACGAACATTGACTATATCAGGAACCGAAGTGCGAAAAGAATATTACTCATGATTGCAATATCGTGGACTGTTGGAATGTTTATATCTATTCCGCCATTGTTTGGTTGGAAAAATCCCAAGAATTCTCCCATACATACAGGACAGTGCATTATCAGTCAGGTAGACAGCTATACGTTGTTTTCAACAATTGGTGCCTTCTATTTACCAACAGTCATAATGTTAATTATTTACGCTAAAATATACCAAGTAGCGCGCTCTCGAATCAGGCGGAAACACTTCAATAAAAAACAGTACGCTACAAATAAAAATGTTGACGATGTTGCAAAAAGTAGTCTGTTGAAGGCGCCACCATCGCCGATAAACTGCCATACTGAAATTACAATGGTTGAAACATCGTGTAACGGAATGATGAACGGAAACTCAGACAAGAACGATAACTCTAAGGTCTCAGTTAGTTGCCCAGAGGAACAGCCGATGACCCCGAAGGGAGAATCTATTGCTGCAAAAGCAAAACGTGCAAAAGAAAAACTAGAAATGAAACGTGAAAGGAAAGCGGCTCGTACACTTGGGATCATCACGGGAGCTTATATAGTGTGTTGGTTGCCATTCTTCTTGATAGCTTTAATTGAACCTTTAGGAAAATACGAATTTCCAAACCCACTGAAAGCTACTGTACTGTGGTTAGGTTATTTTAACAGCTTACTGAATCCTATTATATACACAATATTTAGTCCTGAATTTCGTCAAGCATTTCAGAAAATATTGTTTGGAAAATACTCAAAGGCACGCAGATAAAACTTGCTGTAAGTTGTCTTTACATTACTCATGCATTTTACGATTTTTCCATTCATCTATATATACATGTAGAGGCTGTAATTTGAGCATTTTCACTATTTCACGATTAAAACTGTTTTCATAGCAACAATTTTTTCATAGCGTTATTCATATATTTTACATTTTATACGAGTTAAAACATTCAAATCAAATCTACGAGAGCTTTCAGTATGTAACATAGTTATTTTGTTTTTAATTCCAAGCTCATAAAACAAACACTTATTTTCAGTAAAAAAAAAAACTATCGTGTTTATAATCTATAATGAAGGCATAGACCCTCTTCTTCTTTATTAATTTGTACTTAACTGTTTTGTAAATTTATATATTTTTAGCATTATAATTTCATCCTTATCTGCTTAACTTCCTACCCAATGTTTAATAGGAAAACAGCACAAGTGTTTTCTCAGTATTAAAATCATCTTTTACTTTCCTTCATAATAACCACTTAATCCTGAGAACATGAGTGGGTGACTTTTTTTAGACTTTGTCAATAGTATTTTTCCGACCATCCCATCCTATTCACTCCTTCCCCTCCAGAGACAAAAATATTTTAATATACTTGCTTTTAATACCAGTGTCGTAAAATTATATAAATTTTATTATTAATTTTACAACATTCCAATCAACCAAGTAAAATCAACACATGTACATGTATTAATTCACCGCTATTAACAATCCCGGGGGCAGGGAGTGATTTCCATCAGAAATGGTAGTATGTATGTGCCGAAGAACAAGATTCGTTTGTCACACTTGTGCTGTCATGATCGGGGTTGCTACTTTTGACCTTGTCAATATCAGGTTTACTTTTTCACAATTTTATCATTGAAAAGATACTCAAGAATTAAAAAAAATCCGCAAGTCGCGGAGATAATAATCCCTTGATATTTCTGTGTTTGCAGTATTTCCATAGCGACAAACAGGTACATGTAGATCATGAAAGTACATACATTAAGGTTACTGAAAAAAAATAGGCCCCGTTAATTGCAGGGTTCCTTTGAACATTGAATGTCACTGACAGGGTATAATTTCCAAATTTGCTGGTCAAGAACAAGTTCCTATTTGACCACAATGATCGGCACATGTATACCCACTTTTTATCAGAGTGACCCCCACCCCGTCCCTGGTTAACAAAGTATTAATGGATAACGTCTTTTATTTATACAATGTAGATGACGGTGAAAGTTGAGTTTTCCTGAGTGATAGAAAAGCGATAATTCTACAGTGAAATCAAAACGATAATTCACTCTTTGAAATTTCATTGTCTGTGTCGTCGCTAACTAAACGTACGAGAAAGCAATAGTTCCGAAAATTTCGTCTAATATAGAAAAAAATAATGATCGGAAATCTATATAATGAAAACCATAACTAATCCAGGATTCCGATTTTCAAAAATTTTCATTCGTGATCAAACAATGCTGTGATTCACTCATATGCTAGCGCGCATTCGTGTGGATCACTCGATGAATATTTTGTGATAATCGGAATCCTGGATTAGTTATAATATAAATCTTTTGTTTTACAACGGCACGTAAAAAACTACGTGACAGACTGCAAAACATTGATGTGGATCCCGAGGAAGGGTCACTGCCTATACTGGCTGTTTTGGCATGGAGTCCGTGGAAAGAAAAGATCATTGCCTACACTGGATGTTTGACGTGAACCCTGGGAAAGGTCACTGCCTAACCTGACTATTTAGGTATATTGTCAGGATTGAAAATAATGGAAAAGGCCGCTTTTTTTATCTTAAAGATATGCCTACTCATATTTTTTCCTAAACTCAGTGGGAAAAAATCTACAAATAGTCTCCAGAAATCGATAAAGTTAGAATAAAGGCAGTACATGTAATTCGTCAATGCTTTAGTACATGCTAGGAATATATGGTCTAAGGTCTCAAATTCTAAGCGGCTAATCCGTAACAAGAAATATTTTTAAGTCAACCCCAGGACACATAGACAGAAAACCCAGGGAAAAACAAGTTTAGAAACAAATCTTTCCCAGGCTCCTATTTCTTGTATATACATTAAGTATTAACATTTTGTACCTTAATAGACACCAGAACTTGGTCAACATCGGATAAATGAAATGCATAGCACTGATTGATGCTCGTGTGGGATAAATGTTGCTTTGCCTGTCACTGCCGTTTAACGGACACCCTTAGTTGAAAATTTGTGCATTCACTTTATTAATCGATAGTTACAATCTTTGATGTTTATTATTATTTTCTATTACTTTAAAATTTTCGTTGTTTATTAATTTATTTTGCATGCAAAATCATATACTATCTCCATAGGTTATTTCTCTTCTTTCTACCGATTCACTAACATTCCTTAGCAGTATGTGCAGAAAAAAAGATCCAGTATCAATATTTTTGTATTTTAGTATTCTCCTTTGTTTCTCTCCACAAATTAAGAATAAGGCATGATCTAGTTACTCCTAAGACTACAAATGTTTCCTTGTAAGTAAATTCAGAATGTTTCGGTATAACACCGAAACATTCTGCATGTATACACCAAAGAATTATAATGAAATTAATTTGTCAGATTAAGTACAGGTGAAAATTAGCAATTAACGAAGCTAAATTATCCGATAAGTATCAACATTAGTTATTGGGGAGGAAAACATGTGTATTTTATCATAAACTGCAATAAACTACTCCCGGATAATCTGGACAATATTACTGTGTCCATAACTAACTCCTATTAATAAGCTTTTCTCCACTGTGTTGGTATATCTTCAACTGTTATATGAACCCTTTGCAATGTTTAGCTAGCCCACACGTCATTTTGTTAGATTCCCGATACTGTATACATTTCCTATAATTTCAATGTTAAATATTTTTAATTTTATATCAGGCTATTCCAGTGGACAGATGAGCTTACCTTTGTACATATATATATAGTCTATGTGTGGCAGGGTCGGTGTGTGTTTGGTAACATTTATATTATATTTGTATCTTCTGTCAAATTCATTTAAATCAACTTTTTTAACTCTCGTAGATTTTGGTACATAAATACAGTTTCCCCAACACTAAAATGAATAAACAAACAAAGTGTGCATAACATTGCATTGCGTCTGGAAATTTTATCCTAGTGGGGAAATACATGTATTTACCTCATCTTAAAAAAAACTTTATGAAATATTTGACATTTCATTACATTGGCCAGCAGTAAAATGTCAACATCTGTACGTTTTTGTAACCCTAGCCTATACAATAGTAAATAAATAAATATCTTTCTGTTTGAAATGTTCAAAGAAAACACGAATTATTTTCATAACTAATAGCTAACACGCTGAGGCTGCTCCTAATTGGCTAATACTTTTATATCTCTAACATTTTCCTAATTGAATTAAACAGTAATTAAAACGAAGTATGCAAGATAAATAGCTTTTGTATGGAATTTCGCTGGAATTTCTAATGAAGTCTTAATTATGTAGTCAAATTATCACAGATACATGGCCACGTGCACGTTTTTACTCTAACTTTTGTTTTCCATCAGATCTTACTCTCACTCTCAGTAATTTTTCCAACGAAATCTGGCATGAAGGTTGTAAACGTTTCGGGTTGAACTCCAAAACCAGGCAAAAACGTTGAACTGCAAAACTAAGCCTCATGGTAATGAAACTCTGTTCACAAAAGTGCGAAATGTGTATCAAGAAATCCAACATTTTGATTGGCTGATTAGGGAGTCCGAGTGCAAAAATCGTACTCGGAAAAAAATGTTACCACAAGGCCTGGAGTCCTTTTCATTTGATGTGTTTTGTTTCTGTTTACCTTCATTTTACAGTCATTATCATCCAGATCGCCTGCGCTCATTTAATCATCATTTTTATCCAAAATCGTCTGCGATCGAATTTTAATACATTCAACAATCATTATCAAAATCGTCTGCGTTCAATTTTTACTACATTTTACATGTAATAATCATCAAAATTCATCTGCATTCGATGTTTTGCTATATTTTACAATCATTGCCATCTAAAATTGTCTGCGTTCGATATTTACTGTAATTTACATTTATAATCATCTGAATTGTTCATTACTGTATTATCACATAATAATTGTTCAATGCAAAATGATATTATTTTTATACATGTACATATTTACAGATTGTTACATAAAGTGCTGTTGATAAGCCATCACTATGACAACTGTACAGTGTTTAGTTAATAAAACGACTTCCAATAATCATTCCATTTTATTGGTTATTACTTACCTTAGAAACTTCACCAAGGCTAATCCGAGTTAACCCTAGTTATCCCAGTTTCTTGGTCAATGGGCTCCGATGCGTCCACAAGTGAAATGAATTCTTACCCAAGGTTACACCAGTTATCCCGGGTTTCTTGATCAATGGGTTCCGATGCGCCCACAAGTAAATGAATTCTTATCTAAGGTTACCCCAGTTACCTCAGTTTCTTGGTCAAAATGTTCCGATCCGCCCGCCATTTAAGGAAGTTAGTTTGGGAATACAGTGTAGGTCGGAGAATTCGAAATGAACGACTATCTGTGTTTAAACTGAATGTTCACTGGACTTGCTTTAAAATTAAATCACGTTGACATTCAAATTCAAGTGTCTGAGCATCAGACAAGTCAGTTCACTCTACGTTGCTGTCGAAATCTTTTGCACGCGTTGCCCCAAGCCCCATCTATATTAAAAAATCATTTATTCTGCTTCCGGTTCACTTGCCTGTTGCTGTCTATATGTGAATCTGACTTAACATCACTTTGACAGTCGACAGTTGTTGCTATAGTAATGTGGCGATAAGTTTTAATGCAGTGGACTTTCGGACATTTTTGCAGTTATGTTGTGGTGGTTATATTATTGTAGGCAATTTTTTGGCAACATGTTCAGCTATGTTGTGGCAGTAGAAGTTTTATTGACAGGGAACGTTCGAAAATGTTTGCAGCATTGTTGTTGCCGTCAGTGTTTCTTTCCGGGGAAAGTTCAATAATTTTGGCAGCTCTGTTGTCAGTTTTAATGCCGAGGCAAATTCTTGGAATTAAACTCAAATGTTTGCATGTTATGGGTTTGATTGTTTTCAGTTTTAATGTGAAGAGATGTCGTGTTACTTCTCCCAATTCAAGAATTGTTCTGGATTTTCACTCATTGTTTTAAGTAAAGTGTAACAGAACTCTACATAATCAACAATGACTTCTGTTTTCTCCCCGGTAGGATTACATCTGGTTCACTGTCTTCCACTTGCTAGTTTTAAATTCAACTTGGTCGGCCATTTCAAAGTAGACAAATGCTAAAAAATGGTAAGTTGACCCCCTTTGTCCGGACAAGATTTGAAATCTTGCCGACTTTAAAAATTGTTCAATTATAGGATTATACATTACTTCCCTTTCGAAGCACCTGAGATTACTTGATTTTCGTCAGGGATGGTTTTGTCCAAGATTTTGGTTTCGGTATTGTTTCCTTGATTGTTCACATTGATTTGTGCACTCTGGTTCTTCTAAGAGGTTTTTACGCAGCAGTTGCCTGTATGTGGCGTTAAATCTTATAGTTTACAAATCTGCTCCATAGACAAACACAGACGGCAAGAGAAAAAAAGGAGTGTAGCTCTCTCATATTTACGATTAATAGTGCACGAGAATCAAGAATAAAGAATATTTATTGACCAAAAATCCTACAAAGGATTGTAACCTCCAACAAAAACAAATTCAGACAAACACTATTAAAAGACACAATACAAATGTTCATGTGCAGATCCATCACAACTGATGAGTTAATTTAGATTAACAACTTAGATATAATAGTTACTATTATAAAAATATATAATCGTTTTCTCATTTTACGCTGACTTCCCTGTTCTACAAATTTTCACGACATCATAATCATTACTAGACATAATAAATTTTAAATGATTAATATCAAATCTCGTGTATGGACATTTTCACGGAAACTGCTATACTGTCAGGGACACGTACCATTAACACATAAACAGGTGTGAAATCTACTAATGTACGGTGATGTACTTATAACAATGGAAAGCATAGAAGTGGGAAATTATTCTATACAGTGCAAAAGGGTAATGTCTCATACAAAATGGCAAATCATCAATAGTGACAGAGGGGAATGTCTGTTTCCTGTGTCATAGTGCCATCCCCGTCTCCTCTCGTTCATGACTGCTTTCCGGATTTTCGACATGAG
>JAOXYH010083173.1:0-10807 GCA_028566455.1 Botula fusca
TAGCAATGTTCTAGCAGCGCCTGCGTACGGAGTATATATATTTCTCAATTAACGATACTCTCGAGCTTGTGTTTCCCATCAAGATTTTTTGGATAAAGGGTTACTTCTGACAAGTAAGCTTCTCAATCAGAGATTTCTTTCGGAATAGTTGAACTCTTCACTTCGTAAGTTTTACGGTCGCCATCATGAACTATGGAATGTCTATCTCACAGATGATTAAGGATCTGTTTCCTGTGTCATAGTGCAATCCCCGTCTCTTCTCGTTCATGACTGTTTAAAATTTCTTCACCGTGAGTAACACGACGGCTGCCACATGCGGAGCAGGAACAGCTAACCCTTCCGAAGCACCGGACTGCACTTCCGGTTTTTGGTGGGTTCGTGTTACTCATTTCGTGTTTTTAGTTTCTGTGTTGTTCGTTGTGGTGTCCATTCATGGTCTTGTCTGTTGGCTTAGGACATACGAGCTTTGATTACGGTTTGGTATCGTCTATATTTTATCCAAGGCAATTAGTCAAACTTAGAAAGACCATCTGACATGCAAAGGCAAATATTCAAAATTGAAACGTCCATACGACAGGCAAAATCAAGGCAAAAACCGGTAAAGTAAAAATAAGCGTAATGGTCCTGAACTCGTACAGGCATTTTTGATAGTTTTACAGCACACCAAATCTCCCGCTTTAATCATGCTTCAATGGCTTCCGGTATATTGCAATATATAACAGGTAGTGTCAATTCGCTACTATACAAAGTCGATGAAATCAGCCGTCAAAACAAAACAGAACATATTGAAACGGAATATTTCTCAGTAAGACATTGAAAACCAAAATCAAACTTTTTCAAGCAACGTATGAGAAGTATTTTATTATATCCTTGATTTAAAAGCCTGTCTCTAAGACAATGGTGGCATAGTAAGAAATCAGAGTAGTTGCTACTGGCTCTAGCATATCCTGTTAACTGAGAAATATAAACACCATATACTGGAGAAGCTGGTATACTGCTGCACATAAAAGGAAAATTGATAATTTTTAAAATCAAAATCGTGTCGTTTGTCATATATTTAGGTCTTTCCAATTCCACATAGAAAGACATATTAACACTCTTCTGATTTTTTTCTCTTTATTTTCAGACAACTTTTGCGAATGGAGTTTTTTTTTTTACATTTCATGACATACCATTTTGAAACTTGGTACATGATATTGTTCAACTAAAAACTATACCAAATTTTGTTGCGGGGCGGTGAACTTTCCCCTTATTTAGTTATCTGCCCAAACACCGTTAACCTTGTTATCCCTTGAACTGATATTGAAAAACCAAAGAGGGGAAAATGTTTAGCGTTGCAAATCGCAAAATCTTTATATTTGGGTCGAAAAATTTTGACGACTCCTTACATGAGTTATCTTCTCTCGAAAATTTAAGTGTTCCGTCAATTTTTTTTCTCGAAAATCGTAAGTCGTAGAGACCTGAGACCTTCACCATTAATAATAGAGATTTTGTACAAAATGTCAAGGTCAAAGGTCAAGGTCCCTAGCAACGACATAAAGACCTTAACAACCATATATTTTTGGACTCAGAAGGCTATGAATAGAATGAAAATGACATTTTTTATGGCCAAGGTCCTTAGCATCGACATAATGTCCTTGGCAACAATGTATTTTGGACAGAAAATCCTTAGCAACCATAAATTTTTGAACTTAAAAGGCTATGAATAGTATAAAAATGACATTTTCAAGGTCAAGATCCCTAGCAACGACAGAAGGTCCCTAGGAACAGTGTGTTTTGCACAGAAAGTCCTTAGCAACCATATATTTTTTAACATAGAAGTGAATAGTAGAAAATTGACATTTGTCAAGGTCCCTAGCAACTTAAAGTCCATAGCAACCATGTAATTTAAGAAGACTATGAATAGTATAAAAATGACATTTGCAACGGTCAAGGTCCCTAGCAATGACATAAAGTTCTTAGCAACCGTATATTTTGAACATAAAGTCCGTAGCAAGTGATTTTCTTCATCCTAAAAAAATAGTTAAAAACCTGTGCCATTAAACAAGAAAAAATGAGTTAACACCTTTAAGTATATTGTAGTATCAGCACAGACGAGTTCAAAGCTTCGTTACTGTAAAGGTTAACAAGGAAAAGGAGGTTTTCACGGATATCTGTATCCCTATTACGTAGAATATGCATTTTTATTCTGCCTTGATCCCGGCCTTAATTAACATTTAAAAACTTTGAGATGAATATCTTTTTACTTCATGATATTGTACCAATTACATAACTGGGTAATTATCAGGGGAATTAAAACACATTTTGAAGGACAAATCACTTCCTCGATCTTGCCATGATTTTCAGTAATTATTAGTTGTAAATTAGGCTCTGATAATTTAAATGATATTTGTATCTGTTGTCGGTGAGATCAGCTGTCATATATGGTAAGTGTTTTTTTGCATATGTTAAGAAGTTAATAGATTTGCTGATTTTTCTGTTGGTTGTGTATGGTGTTCTGAGTTCAGCTTTTCTATGTTCCATGTGATATATGTTGTTTTGGTTGTGTATGGTGTTCTGAGTTCAGCTTTTCTATGTTCCGTGTGATATATGTTGTTTTGGTTGTGTATGGTGTTCTGTTTTGGTTGTGTATGGTGTTCTGAGTTCAGTTTTTCTATGTTCCATGTGACATTTGTTGTTTTGGTTGTGTATGGTGTTCTGAGTTCAGCTTTTCTATGTTCCGTGTGATATTTGTTGTTTTGGTTGTGTATGGTGTTCTCAGTTCAGCTTTTCTATGTTCCGTGTAATATTTGTTGTTTTGGTTGTGTATGGTGTTCTGAGTTCAGCTTTTCTATGTTCTTTGTGACATTTGTTGTTTTCTTAACTTGACTCCTGAATTTTTGGCTTTTTGAATATCCCGCTAACCGTTGATTCCTTGACCTCTGTTAATAATCACTATATTTTAGCTAAATGTTTTAATTTTCATCATTGCAAAGTTTCAGATAAACCGGAAATGGGCTGTCGACGCATCTGAAAACATGTTTTTGTTTCGTGTTAACTTGTATATCACATATGAAGCAAAAAATCAGTTGTTAAGACATTTTGTATAGATATAAGTTTAATTCGATATGGGACATCAGTTAGTTCATCATTGATCTAATGAAGCCAACTTTTTTCACTATCTTAACTAGAGCCTTGTGTATTTCTGGTTATTTTTTGCTTTTGTTAAACTTATTCACTTGCAATTGAATTTGTCATGCGTTTCAACAGTTGCCTTTAGAAAGCATATATAGCATATTTGGTTGAGACGCCAGATCCGCCTTAATGAAAAAAGATGTTTCTCATTGACTTTTATTAACAATTTTTATCAAGTCATAGCATTAATATATATAACATATGTAATCTTGCTCCAGTTGCTTTTGACATCTGTTTTCAGAATCATTACTCTGTTTGTAATTTAATATTCGCTGTCATGCTGATACAATTTTCAAATTAGACTTAAAACATGTAGACGTTAGGGGAGACCGCAGTTAGAACAAAAATCAAAAACAAAAAATCCAGAGGCAACGAAAAAGCCAAGGAAAGAAAGACAAACATCACATGGAGCATATAAAAGCTGAAATAGGATCAATATACAAATCAAAAAATTAAAATGAGGAGCTTGGGCTAAATAAATGGAGACTGGTATGGTACGCATCCTCTGCTTTTCTAGAGACGCTCGGCGCGTTACTTAGGTCATATCCGGCAGGTTCCATCGGAAACAGAAAAACAAGCCTAAAATGACGGGAACAAGTCCGATATCGCTTTTATGATGGCAATCGTAAAATTTTGATGCAATGACTTGCGTCTATATGGTACATGACCGTTATCCAGAAGCTTACAAGAAGACCGAAACTGTTATCAAAAATTTGTAAAAGCGAGAACATGCAAAATTGCCGAAAAAGGAAGCCAAAACCATCTACTGACAGAGCTTTGCATGAGGGAGATAGTTTTATTAAATTTTTGAAAGAGTTTCTTTCGCAAGCAAGAGTTGTACCCTCGATCCCTCGCTAGCGAACATTCGGCTACGTTTTCATGGATTTTGTAAGAATAAAAAGAGTTTGGTTTATATGTCACTGGTTAAAACTTGACTAATATAGATCTTATTCAATAAAATTTTATGGCGTACCACGGAAACGTTCAGTATTGGAATATCGGCTGACGATGAGTCAGAAAGCTGTCGACCCCTCGCTAGCGAAGGATCGAACTTCGCCAGTGAGGGCACGAGTAGTAGATAGCCATAAAACCTGACGAGGGGTCGAAGGTGACTATATTTTCGACTCCTAGTCAGCTTTTTTGCCAGCGATTTGACCCCTCGCTAGCAAAGCCTCGCCAGCGATTCGATAACCGAGCATTAAACTTTTGACGCCTCGTAACTGTATTAGTCAAGAGTTTTGCACGGTGTTATAAAATCTTGATCCTTGGTGCATGCCAAAATGGAAATAAAATGGTTTTTTTGCAAGCGTCCATGTGAAATGTTTTTCTTCCTTATTATATTGATTTCATTTCATCTTGACCAGTAAAATAGACATTTGTCATAACACTAACACATAGTTATTTTTTATAGGAAAAGTATATAACATTTTGGATTCTACAAGCTCTAATTACAACAGTTACCTGTTCCAGTTATGATGTTCTGGGTGATGAACAAACTCCTGGCTACTTTAAGTGGGAAGATGACCATGTTGGAAGTGATTTCCTGTTCTGTCCCAACTGCTGTAAAATTACAGCTATGTCACTGGGCAATTGCTTTCCACCTTACAGCAGGTTTATACATGATATCGCTGTCTGCTGTTCGTACCGCGTAAAACCATTTTGGTCCTTCGAAAAATTAGCATATCTGAAAGGTTCATTGTACGTTGAATATAAAACTGTCAACGGTAGAGGACGAGTTGTAAAGAACGAAACGTTCAATTTCTACGACATGAGGCATACTAATGGCTACTTGCAAGAATTTCCGGGGAACGTATGCGAGTTTCCTGCCTTAGTAGAGGTCGACTTATCCGGGAACCAGATAAGCGCTTTACCAAACATTGATTGCCTGACTTTACTGGATACATTGGTACTGTCTCACAACAATATCAAAATGATCAATTCCAAGTCGTTTGCTAACTTAAAAAACCTTCGTATTATAGACTTGTCACACAACCAAATTGTAACTGTAGAACCCGGTACTTTCTCCTACAAACCCAGAAGCTTAATGATGATACAGATACAGAATAATCAAATTACAAAAATGGACATCAAAGATATTATCCTGAAATCTTTCTTTGAGCGATTAGATATATCATGGAATAAAATAGCAGAAATTACAAATGAACTTAATAATACCGGATTTAAAGAAAAGGACACCGTAGGCGGGGGTTACATCGACGCTAAATACAACTCCTTAACTCGTTTTCCTGATCTAACCAGTATAGGTTTCAAAGGCGACGTCGCACTGAAAATAGCCTTTAGGTATACAATAGATATGAGATACAATGATTGGTTGTGTGACTGCTATATTTGGTCAAACTACTTAAGGGAAGCAGAGCAAGCAATGCCATTTTTTCCGGAAGTCGGATTACCAAGATGTGCAAGTCCTCCCCATTTGGCAAATAGGTCTATAGGTCATTTCCGAATGGACGATAAAAGTGCTGATTTCCTTATATGTAATATCACCGAAAAAGATAAATGTCCATTGAAATGTTATTGTTTTGACCAACCTTCGGAAGAAAGAGTGGTAGTTAATTGTTCGTTCACAAATCGTGTCACTATGCCACATGTACTTCCGGATTATACCGACCTTCAAATAGATTTGAGTCACAACTCCATTAAATATTTTGCCTTTAAAGAATATCTGTCTAGAGCAACCAGGATAGACTTGTCTCACAATTTATTATTGAAGGTAGATTCATCGGTATTTAGTATTCAGACACTGGTGTTCATTGACTTACGGCACAACAACCTTGATGTTATTGAAAGATCAATTCAGCGTAGAATTCCATGTTCGGTTGCAGTAGGATACGTCCAAATAGTCTGCACATGTGAGATGCAATGGCTAAAATTCTGGTTGGAAAAGGAACATTCCCATAACTGTTCTATAAATCAGATTGAATGTCTTACTCAAGATGGAAGCTATGACGCCATTCATATTTCAAATGATCTTTGTACCAGTGATCCAAAGACGGAAAGTCATACTTCTGTATATCTATCATTTCTGGTAATAATTTTGACATTGCTTCTTTTGTGTGTTTTGTACTTCAAATTTCAATTTGAGATTTACCTACTGTTCAGGAAGAACAAAATATATATTCCGAAATTTAGTATTCATTACCGAAAACGCCAGGACATTTATACAACCGATATACAAATGACTGACAAACCGTATGATGTTTATATCTCATTTGATGACGGTAACGAAGACGTTCGAAAATGGGTTTTGGGTTCTCTGAGAGGTCATTTGGTTGCAAGCAGTTACAATGTTTGTTTGCCGTGTATAGATTTTCAATTTGGAAATATTAAAGAAGAGGAAATCAGAGACACGGTTCCAAAATGTCGATCCTTTATCGTCATATTGTCAGAAGAATATCTCGAGGAACATTATAATACTATTGAATGGAGGCAGATCTGGAACACCTTTAAATCTGATCGCACACGTAAATTAATTATAGTAAATTATGATATGCTTGAAAGTTGTCAAATTAAGTTAAAGAATTTGAAGGCATTTATCCGCTTGGGACTTGATATAGACTTTAGCAAAATGGAGAACGACTTAATTGGTGAAGTAGTTGCAGAACTGGGGAAACCTTTATCCATGTATGGATTTCAATGAGCTTCAAAACATAGTGATAATCAATAGAAATAGAAGCGTTAACACTTCATGTTTATGTTACCCACTGTACATACTACCAGATTTGAAAGGAGAGATTACTCTTTTGTAAGAAGTGTTGTCATTCTAGAAACACATATGATGGTTTGTAGATATACTTATGTGACACAATTTCGAAAGTATAAAATGCTTTTAAATATTAGAAAAAATGATTAGAGTTATTTCGAATTCGACCTAATTCAACGTTACACGACGAAAAGAACTTATTTCGACAATACAATACAATACCTAACGCCGTGAAGCATTAAAAACAGGGATCATCTATTGTAGATCAATTTTCGAAATGGTGGAGTATTTGCAAAAATTAGGATCATGCATTTTTAAACTTAATACAATAAAATTTTGAAATTATTTCTTAAACACCCAACATTTATATAACAATTACAGGAACTAAACAATATTATCAGTCAAGCACGCCTCACAGGTTATTTTTATATATAGTTCTGGTCGCTTGCCAAGTCAGTCTAAATATGTGTAGTTTATAAAAAAAACTTGTCAAAAACAAGGTTATTACATGTATAGTTTCATACAACATGCACAATGTAACATCAACAGTTAATCGCACAGTGGCTGTAAATGAAACGTGATATTGCTTATATTAAAAAAAATGGTAAACGCATAATATTTGTTCAATCTTTTGAAAATTATTAACATTTCTTTTATTAGTTTTGAGAAAAGTATAACTCTGGATCAATTTGAAATGCGTAGTTTCAAGGAGAAAAGTACATGTATGATAGTTTTACTTAAAATTACCAATATACTTATTCACAGTGAGCAGGGACATGTGGACAAGTTTTAGTTCTAGCTATCCATGTCTACAAATATTGTTCAATAAATCCAAATACTGACGAAATTTAAACACACGGAAAGGAGACAAGGATGTAGCTACCAATCTTATTTCTAATTCTATAAGTTCGGCGATTCAATTTTTTAGTTGCTTTGTTGTTTTTTATGCTTTGCTGGTCAACCGCTTTCCTAGTTCTCTATCATTTATTCCTTAAATGGAATCATAATTTATCTTGGCTTTTAATACTAACGTAAGGCTATATTTACAATGAAGGCTACATGACTATAAAATAGTGTCCTCTGTGAAATAATATCTTCAGGACAAAAAATCACATGTTTTCTGCTCCACATGTGGCAACGGTCGTGTTACTTACGGCTAAATCCGGTAGCATTCGTGAACGAAAAAGCACGGGAAATGCACTATGACACAGGAAACAGGTCATCAATAATCTATGTAATAGACATTCAATAACGATCAACAAGTTCGTAATGGTCAGTACTATTCCTATATGCTTGACTGTCATAGTTTTTCCTGCATTGATTTGGTGGAACAGGTATAATGTGTATATCAGTTTCTAAAAAATTCAGTTTCATCTTGAACTGTCAGTAACCATGTTACTTTCATTTGGCAGGAACCTATTTGTTCGTGAAACATATAAAAAAAATCAAAGGATCTCTATAAGATTGTGCCATAAATACATAAATAAAGACCGGACAGAAGGAACATGAACAAATTCAATTTGACCGTCCAGTGCATGTACATTAACAGGAACTAAAGAATTACCTGTGACTCCTTATTTCAAATATGGCTTATTCACGTTCATGATTTATTTTATTGTTTTCCTTGATAGTGCAAATGGTGAATTAAGGTTATTTATTTTTGTGAGGACAAAATTCTATGATATATTGTCCAAATGGGACAAACTTTAATATGAAGTAATGTGCACACATGAACAAAATATCATAGACAGGGACAAAATCCAATGGCCTTGTAATGTTTAGGACAATATTTTGCTTACAGATACAGGTACAGAATAATGAAATACCAAAATGGACATCAAAGATATTATCCTGAAATCTTTCTTTGAGCGTTTATATATATCACGGAACAAAATAGCAGAAATTACGATTTATCTTAATAATATCGGATTTAAAGAAAACGACACAATAGGTGGTGGTTTCATCGACGCTAGGTACAACTCCTTAATCGTTTTCCTGATCTTCCCAGAAAATGTTTCCAAGGCGACGTTGTACTGAAATTTGCCTTTAGGTTTGTAATAGATATGAGATACAATGATTGGTTGTGTGACTGCTACATTTGGTCAAACTATTTAAAGGAAGCTGAACAGTCTAATTGCTAATTGTAACGGAAATTGGATTTCCAAATGTACAAGTCCTTCCCATTTGGCGAATGTTTCAACACGTCATTTCCGAATGGATGATAAAACTGCTGATCTATATCGCCGGACAGAATTAAATGTCCCTTGAAATGTTATTGTTTTGACCAACCTTCAGGAGACAGAATGGTAGTTAATTGTTGGTTTACAAATGGTATCACCATGCCAAATGTACTTCCATACTATACCGAACTTCAAATTGATTTGAGTCACAGCTCCATTAAATATTTTGTTTTCAAAGAATATCTGTTGAGAGCAACCAGGATAGATTTATCTCACAATTTATTATTGAAAGTAGATTCATTGGTATTCAGTATTCAGACACTGGTGTTCATAGGTTTACGGCACAACAACCTTGGTGTGATTGAAAGGTCAATTCAAATAAGAACTCTATATTCGGTTGACATGGGAAACGTCCAAATAGTATGCATTTGTGAAAGACAAAATTACCAGTTGGTAAGTTCAAGGCAAGAATTTTTATGCGCCAGACGCGCGTTTCGTCTATACAAGGCTCATTAGTAACGCTCTTATCCAAAAATATGCAAATCCAAAATCAATTCAGTTATGCAGTGAATAAGAAATTTTCATAATTGTTCTCTAAATCAGATCAAATGTCTCAAAACAGATGGAATCTACGACGCTACATCTATTTCCGACAAGCTGTGTGTTAGTGATACAACTGCGGATAGTCATACTCCTAAATCTATCTGTCTTTTATAATAATAATTTTGATCTACGAGATTTACCTACTTTTGAGGAAGAACAAAATAAATATCCCGAAATTAAGTGTTCATTACCGAAACCATCGGGACATTTATACAACTGATATAGAAATTATTGACAAATCATATGATGTGTATATCTCTTTTAATTACGGTAACGAAGACGTTCGGAAATGGGTTTTGGCTACTCTCAGAAGTCATTTGCTTTCGAGAGGTTACAACATTTGTTTGCCGTGTACAGATTTACAGTTTGACAATGTAATAGAATCCAATTGCAAGATGTCGGTCTTTTGTCGTTCTACTGTCCGAGGATTATATTGCGGAAAATTGTACACATTTTGAATGAAAACAGATCTGGAAAAACATCAAATCTGATATCGCATGGAAAATAAAAAAATAAATTTTGATATGGTTGAAAGGTGCGAAATTGAACTAAAGAATTTGAAGGCATTTATCCGTTTAGGACTTACTGTTGACTGGAGAACGATTTAATTGGAGATGTAGTAAAAAGACTTGGGAAGCCTTTATCTACATGTAGGTTTGGAACTGCATGAAATATAGTGGTAGTGAATAAAATACAAATATCGCAGAAGAAAAATCCTGAAGACTATCAACATGATTTTATTCATTGTATATTTTACAGTTTCTAAAGAAGAGAGAGAACATGTACTCTTGTTAATGGTCATGCTCTATGAACGGTAGTAACGAAAAACACATTTGTGACAAACTTGTGAAAGCATTATGTTAATAAATTTTATTTACAAAGGTGGAGGTACGATAAGGTCCCATTTTGGCCCCAAAATATGAACTGCATGTCATGTCTAATTTAGTATGCTTGTTATATAGCTTAATTGTCTATCTATTTGAATCAGTTTGCTTTTTTTATGCAGATTTCATTTTAAGGCCATTATGACGTCATAAACATGACGTAATCTTGTGTATTCACGAAAATATGCAAGAAAACACTAAATTGAATGTAGTTTTTGGCTAAGTTAATATAGAGCGCATGCGTG
>JAOXYH010083283.1:0-17565 GCA_028566455.1 Botula fusca
CCCCTCCACCCCACCCCAATTGCCTCCCATGCCGTCTTCCCCTAGTTTGCTATACTTACTATTATACATTCAGATACATTTCCTCAATCAGCATCATCTCATTTGCATAAAATTTGCATATTTTTGCAAAATACTGAAAATGCGGCATTTTCGTCACTCATCCTGTGTGGCAAAGTGTTAATAATTACATAAGGCCTAAAGAAGTACAATGTATATTGTGTTCATCCCTTGCTGAAAACAATTTATCTTTGTTTTAAATTGCAGAAGATTTACAAATCAGAAGAGAAACCATGAAGAAGTGAGGAAGAAATATTATAATGTAAAGCAGAGAAGTAAGTTTACATAGTAAAAAAAAACCAAAAGGGGTTCAATAAAAAAACGATTGTACATTTGCATCTGGTTACAACAAAATGTACAGGTACAAAAATGTACATTAACAGGAAAAAATCAGGAAAAGTGGGTTAAAAAAGGGATATCGTCATTTTTCACAACACTAGGGGATGGGGTCGGATTCAACAATTAAGTTTACACTCTTTTGGACTTTTTTTTCGGTTTTGTTTTGTTTTGTTTTGTTTTTTCGGGAGGGGACATTTAATTTCTGTTAAATATTGGGTGCATTTGGATCATACATGAGCAATTCAGCTTGCCACTTACTTTCAAAATGGCTTTATTCATGTATCATATAGAAATAAAATGTGCTTACTTAAAAAGCTGCTTCAGTGGTGATAAATAGTCAAATAATGAAAATATGAAAAAGAACGGAATTAATGTGGTGAATGTCAAGGAGAAGACGTCCCATCGCCAAATTAAAATGACCTAAAGCAAAATATGTAGAGGTCACCATATGGTCTTAACATAGTGAGAAAACTCGCACCATATAGCAAGCTCTAATGTCCCCGAAAAATCGAAAAGTGAATGAAGAGGTGGAAACAAAACAGTTAATATCTGAAAACCTGTAAGAAACTGCAAAGACCAAAAAAAAAAAAAAATGTGGTAAAACTGCAAGACAAAAAAAAAATGTGGTAAAACAGCAAAGACCAAAAAAATGTGGTAGGGTTAAACTATTTATTAATATGATTTTCTTTTTATTAGATATTTGAAGAGATGTTAACACAAATAAATATTCTTAAGTGTGAATTAATATTGTCCTAGAAACCATACAATTGAGTTTAATTTATCAATTTCTGCCCACAAAGTTTTGACGTCACTCTGACTTTAAAATTGCAATGCTGTAGTTTTTCTCGCAGCTGTTTTATTTTTACGATTTTCGTGTTAACATTTTTTTTAAAATTGACACTTATTCAATTTTAGAAAATTAGGATAATGCAAAATAATAACTGCTTGAAAAAAAGTATTGTTTACTGTAGTGAGAATTTCTGGATTTACAGTAGTACTGTACAAATATTCTTTATATATTCTTTATTCATTTCACAGGCAAAGACAAATATGACAGTATTAGGAAACCAAAAACAGGTGGTGGTCCTCAACCAAGGTTGAGTGAGGCTGAGGATGCCTTCATCAACACCATGTTGGCAGAGAAAAGGCCCCAGATAGTGGGCCTAGATGGCATAGATACTGATGGTAATAGTATACGTTCTAGATATATATACTATACAAGGTCAATGTCTGAAAAAATACACTGTATTAAGTTTTTGTATGAGGCAATGTACAAACATGTTTTGAAGGACTGCTAAATGGAATGAAAGAAGACGTTACAAGGCCCTTTTCCAGTGTTGTTAGTCCATCACAACTTAGTTCAGTATGGGAAATACATAAATTACAAATAACCCACTTTATGCAACCAGCCAACATGGTACATATAAATAATGTATCAGAAGAGCGATCAGACTTGAAGCCTTTAGTTACTATTTTTGAGCACACTACATTTTGTATTCTGTCCACACTTGTTTGTTCATATTCACTTGTTCTATTTTCCTATGCTGATATGCTGCCATATCATACTGCACGTGCAAGGCATTCTATAAGTATTATGCTGTGGTACACACAAAAAAATGTATTTCCTGTAGACAACAAAACCATTCAAAGATAATGAAAATATTGGTTTTTTTTCAGATTTAGATTCATCTGAAGTCCATGAAGACATTGAAAATGTTGAAACAGGTAATTACGTTATGAAACATTATGATTATATCCATGAAAATATTGCACAAAAATTGAATACATATAATACAACTGTTGTGATACAAAATCTGGATATATATATATGATACAGTTAGCATTTTTTTTTTTGGAACTACTATTGCCATGAGGTCACAATATGGAATCCTAAGCGACATGAACAATCATGACATTTACAATCTAATTAAGTTCAAGAGTTACTTTTTTGCAACCAAATAATAAGCTTATTACAATATATGCACAAGCATGGTTGTATAACTCTTGTTTCATGTCTTGTTTGTCATTTGAATAGAATTTTTTAATTTCACAATTTATACAGGAATATTATATCCCTTTTTCGGCATTTCTTTTGTGCATGACTTCTTCTAATGGTTTTTGAATTGTTATTTGAAATCCAATTTTGATGCAGTTTGTTTCCTTACATTCCTTGATGGTTGCAAATATCCGTTTTAATGGGTTGCTAAGTATCACCAGTAAAACTGCATTTGCAACCATCCAATCCAATTTGACTCTTCAATTACAAAACTGTCAACTCATTCCTTTTATGTATATGGCATATACTAGTATTATCCAGACAGAAATGTGAGACATTGAGGTAAATTTATGACAATACAAGATATTCAGTCCCAGTATGATCTTTCAGGTGAAGGAGGTTTAATAAAGAAGGCCAAGAAAATGTGTATACAAATAAGAGAATATTTAAATACACACAAAGTCCTCAATCCAATCCCTAGAGCTAATGATAGGCATATAATAGGAAGTTTACATGGAATATCACAAATGGAAGCTAACTGTGAGGATAGTCAAATTGATTCCCTGGTCAGCTATTTGTGTAACACATACAGCAAGTTACGCAATTTTAAAGACCAAGACACACCTTCACTCATCAATGACTTAGTCAATTATATAAAAGAATATGCTGAGAAAGGTTTGTTTTGTTAATACGAAATTCCTTTGTAGGGGTAATACTAGTACACATAACTTTATTTATCTATGCAATATCTTCCTTTAAGGTTTTTGCATTAATTTATTATGGAATATTGACTTATGACCTTTTGACAAGGTCAGTACATTGTTATATGGACCTAATGGAGTGATATTTCCCGAGGATGAAGTCCAAGGTTAATATCATTCTACCATATCCATATAACAACATATTGGCAAAGATATAAGACCTTAATTTCTTTATTAAATATGTAGGAAGATAATAATAATTCAACATATTGGCAAACTACTTAACTTTTTAACAACTGGTTGTGGTGAGTCTACATGTATGTACATTTGTATTTTGAATAACTGATTCAATATGAAAAAAAAAATCAAATAGATAAACAAATATTAACTACAAATAAGGACATAGTCAATATCAACTAAAAAATAGAAAGAAAGATTCAATATTAAGTATAAACAGAACCATTAGATCCGTATGCTATATATTTAAGCAGTCATGTGACCATTTTAACCAATGAGGAAAGAGGTAAAACAAGCCGTACAAGCCAAATGTTAAAGTTCATATAATCTGTATTGAACAACAATATTTAAAAAATTGATTTAAAGACCTAACAAATTTTAAATTCCACATAAAAATTTATGTCTGGTCATGATAAGATAACTGTTGTACTGTATTTGAAGAGTTGTTTGTGTTTATTGTGGATTTCACCTTTGGATATTTACAATCTTCATTTCAGAACCAGAAGTACATGATGTAGTAGATGAAGAACACCAAGAAGATGTAGCAGGGGAAGGAGATCTTTCAAGTAGGTACCAAACATTAAATCTTAAAATAAGAATGAAAACTAAAGCAACTTGCAAAAAAAAATACTAAGCAAGAGTCATACGATACTTTTGTAAGACAGTACCAGGTATATAATTTGAGAAAATTTAAGATATTGAAAGTAACAAATATGACTGATTTGATCTTGAAAAATAGGTAAAACATCAGATTTGTTGTAAAATGAATTGCCTACTGTTTTAGAGTCCGGAAACAAATAATAAATCTTTTCCATTGGCATAAGTTGTCCAATTTTTCAATAGTTATCTCCCATTAGGGTAGTTATCTACGATAAAATGTTCATAGTTTGCTTATGTCACACATGGTCATTTTAACATAAAACTTTGTGACTATTGCCCTCTTGAGTTCATTGAAAAATACCTTACTCATGTCAAATGGGAAGTAACTCCAAAATATGAAAAAAGGGAATTACTAGTATTCACATCATATATACAGCACTGTTATTCTTATGTTTTGTTTGAGGAAATGATGTTATGTCAGTTTAAACTAAACTAGAAATGTATGATGTGATTGCATGTGATGAAGCAACATTTGAGCTGCTGTGTACTTGCATTTTCATTTAATCAATTTTTATATAAGAAACAAAACAAGACTTCAATATCAGATACTAATAATAATTTGCATTTTTATTTCAGTTAAACTATATTGTTACATACCAGTATTATAGAAATAACATACATTTCAGGATCACCAACAGGAGAAAATGTAAAAAAGGCAAAGACAGGCCAATCTAAAGGTATGAGTACATATACATGTAAAAAAAATCAAAGTGTTTTGGCTAATTAATTTCCTTTATATAATTACTGTGTACAGTTTCATCATGCTATGTGCAATAACACCAATGGGTGCTCTCTACTCATAATAGCCTGTATTGCACTTATCCCTTATCTACCAAAGTTCTATGGTTTTCTTCTGACACTGCAACAGTAAAACTATATGTCGACTTAAAGTATCATCAAACCAGAACAATATAATACTGAAACAATTTATGAATGTCTTTCAAATGTTTCCTATGCAAAAGTGATTTTCCTCTGACAAGTAATTAAAAAAAAGAAGGGATATGGGATAAATGCCAGAGACAACCACCAATTCCCTGTGATTAAACTTGTATTAAAAGATTAAACAACTACAGATCAGTGTGCAAACTTATCTGGTGGATCAAGAAGAGCATATTTTCCATGTCAAAACTTTATTTACTTGCAATGACACAGTAGGCCATTTGAATTTTTATCATTTTGCATTCCTTTGTTGTCTGTCTTGTGGAAAACAATCATTTGGTTCCTCTTGTCTAAGATCACTTAGATATTAAACACATATTCTAAGTTTACTATTGAACAATGAACGGATTTGCTGATATTGCAAATTTGTAAATGGCTTAAACTGTCTCAAGCAATATTTAGCTCTTTTCAAAGAAATATGTATTGAAGATTTTCATTGATAAATTATGCATTTGAAAATAATATAAAATCAATGATTTTTTTTCTTTTTGCAGTTTCAATTTTATATTCTAATACTTTTTCATTTTTAACAGGACAAAGGACAAAGACTGACAAAGGAATGCTAAAATCTAAAGGTAAAACACACGTTTAGTTGATATATATATAATATATGTACAATGTCTCGGAATATAAAGTTTATTTTGTATGAGGCTTAGAAACAGGAAGAAATGCAAGGTTTACCGAGCATTTCTCGTCTGTTTCGTGCCCAGTACAGAATAAAATTTATATTTGAGACATTGTATGTATATTTTGTTTTTCTTGCACATATTTTTTTTTTCGGATAGCGTGCAAAGAATAAGTATGTACCGAACATTTTCTGACTGAAGCAAGGCAAAAACGTCCGAATGTTTATGCCGCCATTACACGACGTCATAAGCAAAACTCCTTGGATTTACACTGTGACATCATACACAAGGCTTTATTATGCTACTAGGATGAGGTATACAATAATATGACTGATATGTATGGAATCTGTCCTGTCGATCCATAAAAAATAATTTTCTAGTATGACTTGCTCTGTAAACAAAGGGGTTGTAAAGTCCCTGATCTATTATGACCTACACGTGCAGAATGCGATTGTTTTGGATGGAACGAAATGGATTATGACATCGACATGATTGTCCAGGATTGGACCGTCTGCTCAACTGTGACGTCAAGGTTATTGTCCAAGAATGGACGTTTCTAAAAGCAGTCTCTAGATAGCATCAATCATAAAATGACCACATTTGTCCTATTAAAATAGAAATAATTCATAGAAGGGTTACATTTGTTTAGATTTTAATATGGGTAACATTACCTGTGCAAATTTTATCCCTTAATGTTGCTCGGGGTAAAGTTTTTGCACAGATAATGTTACCCATATTAAAATCTCCAACAAACTTACCCCTACAATGAATTATTTCTTAATCAGCTGAATACTTGGCTTTCAAAAAAGATATTACAAAACAGTAGTCTCATTACTTTGTCTAAATAAAAACTGTTTAGATGCCTATAATCATGATAATATATGTATTTTCATTTTCATTTAGATTCCACAAAGAAAGATATAAATAAATCAAGAAGAAGACTAGCAGAGCTTGAAGAAGAAAACTTGGAGCTAGACAATTTACGTATAAAAGAAGACATTAAAAAAATCAAATTGACATGTGAAAAGCTTCAGTTAGAGAAGGAAGTGCTTTTGTTGAAAAAACAAAAATTAGTATATGCCATTCAGGCTGAATATCCTCATTTTGTTGATATGTATTCTGTGACAGAAACAAGTACAGAATCTTAATTATTCAGACTTAATTAATTGATCAAACGGATAATCAATCACTAATCAATCTATACACTTATGAAAAGGTTCTGAACCATATGAGGGAGATTTAGCCTTGATATCAGGGAGATTTGGGCTCACATTGTGGAGACTTGAAACATGTCATTAACACAAATCCTGATTCCATCCTTCTTGGAACTTTGATGCATATCTCGTCTTTTTCTCTGTCAAATTATTTTCAAGAGTAGATGTAAAATGCCGCTTCTGACTAGCCATACTGTCAAAACCTAAATTGTTTATTATAGGATTAAACACTGTTTTAAAGGAATTTATTGGAGTATAAATGGGACCAATTCACTCACAAACAAATAAAAGTCTGAAGGACTTTTATGACATGTTTGTGATTGTCCTGGCATAAGAATTCATTAGGTGAAGTGAAACATAGTTCGGTCAACGTCATTTATGGAAAAATATTTCTGTCTTTTATCGTAAAATATTTCTTTTGTTTTTCATGACGTGGACCAATGAAAATGGACGCTACAATATCAATAAGAACTATTCTACTTTATTGTGTCGCCCTGCGTAGCAAGGTCGACACATAGGGATCACTCTGTCGTCTTGCGTCGTCCGCGTCGTCGTCTGCATCGTCACACTTTTCAACTGTCATCCGCAACTCCTCCTAAACCACTTGATGGAATTTAACGAAACTTGCACAGGTTTTACGTTGTAGACTGTAGATGTGCACCAGCTATTTTGTTTTTCAAAATTTTTTTTTTTTTAATTTTGCCTCTTTTTCAACTTTGTAGGAGGGGCGACACATGCCATCCATGGATGGCCCTTTTATTTTTATTAAGGTGATCAGATTTTACCAGAGTTTAACACCTTTAATTAGATAATCAGCTGATCATGCTGTCTAAATCAATGACACCTGTAAACTTGTACAGTAAATCACATGATCGACGCTAATTATAGTACAGCGAGACAAAATGGCAACAACGATAAGAAAAACAGCAAAAATCAGCTTATTATAATTTTTCAGAGACATTTTACTTAAATTCGTGAGATTGACTTCTACCTCCGGAAGACTTTTTATATATGTAAAAATCTGTGAGACTTCTGGATGATCCATCAGTTATCACATGTATGCACGTTTTAAACGGTAATTGATTGATTAGTTCTCCTAATTGAACACTTATCGATCAACCTCTTAGGAGTTTTATAGATTATTTTGATAGCAAAAAAAGATTGATTTTGATTGATTTATGATAGATAATGATCATCTCAATTTATTATCTGACTGATAACAAGTAATATTATATGAACAGAATACCAGAATACAATAATTTATGATACAGTACTAGTCATAATAATATTGAAATGTTCAACACGGATATAGGGCAGAATTTCCAAGCAGAATGAAACTAATCAATCAAAATCGATCACTTTTTGCTATTGATCAAACTCCCTAGAGAGTTTGATCGATAAGTGCTCCATTCGGAGAACTAATCAATCGATTACCTTTCGAAATGTGATTGATTTGTGATTGATTATCAGTTTGATCGATACATTAAGTCGGGAATTATGTAAACTTTACATAAACTTTATTTAATATAATTCCCATCAGTAAAGTAGCTTGTTGATGTACCCTGGGTGTCGATGCTATTTTCCTTTTTTTCTTGTGGAGTATTCATTAATTGTTGAATAGTAAAATTAATTTTGGGTGAGAAGTTAACAAGAAATCATATTTTTTTTCAATATATCTAGAAATAAATGGACCTTTTAAAAGTTCACTTGTTTCAGAATCCAAAATTTGTTTATATACATACTGCATGTACTGAACCAACTTATGCAAAGAATCTTAATGCTATGTCATTCCTTTTGGCAATGCCATCTTGTCTAGGATTTACAGCCAATACATTGTTGTTGCACAAAGCTAAAGGAATATGTTCAACATTATTGTTCACAATTACATCATTTCTATCGATGCCCATTACATGTAATATGACACAAGAAGTAATGTATTTTACTGCTTGTTTAGGATTTGTCCTTAATCCAACACTCAAACAATTAAATCTCCTTTTCAGCACGCCAAATGTTTGCTCAATAATCACACGAGTAGTGCACAAACTTTTATTGAAATTTTCCTGTGCCTCCGTTGATGGACTTAGAAATGGGGTCATCAGATACTTTGTGCAGGGATACCCTGAGTCTCCCAATAGTAATCCATTATGTAATCCTGAAAATTAGATGAAAATGTTATACATTATTATAATAGTAAACCCTTTACCACAAGTTCAGGGCATAACTTTTGTACTGTATCACCCAGGATTGTCAGACTTGGTATGTGGATGCATCATGGGAAGATGATGTGTTATGTTCCAAACTTAGGTCACTGTGACCTTGACTTTGACCTTTGACCTCCATAATAGTAAAACATTGGTCACTTAGTGTCCAGAGAATATCTTTTGAACTGTAGGACCTAGCTCTTCACATCATAGTTTTTGTACTGTAGAGCCTAGGTGGGGCATCATTGTAAGGTGAACTACTTGCTGTATATCAAGATCAGAGGTAAATCTTCTGACTAAAGGGGTTAGGCAGATGAGGAAGTGGGGGTATACATAGTGAGCTGTGCTCTCAGTTCGTAGTTTTAGTCAAGTTTTATGAATATTTAAAGTATACACTAGGTCAGAAAACGTCTGATCCTTACGTTTTATATTAATTTATGTATATATATAATGTCATGTTGATACTGTGATGTTTATTTGCCAAGTCATCAACAATTATGTCCTTTTGTGGAGTTGTAATTGTAAAATTCATGGGTAACGATCAATAACTTGAGCTCGACTCAATCAAATCACCAAATTTTGATATGTTGTTATGATGTACTAAAGGCAGATTAATTTCGATTTTGACTGATTTAACTTTTGACATTGCAGAGTTATGTCCCTTTATATAGCATAAAATTGAAAAATTCATTATTTCTGTTCAATAACTGGAGTTCAGACTCAACCAAATAAACAATATTTTGATATGTTTTAATGATCCATTGAAGGCAGGCTAAGTTCCATTTTTGCCAATTTTGCTTTTGTCGTTCCTCAGTTATGTTCGTTTATGAAATACGAAAAATGGTAAACATTTCTAGTTTTCATTCAATAACTTGAGTTTGACTCATCCAGATCAAAATCAGATTTGGATATGTTGTTAAGAACCACTAAAGGCAGCTCAAGTTAGATTTAGATCAATTCCATTTTTGACTTGCCTGAGTTATGTCCCTTTGTAAAGTACAAAACTGTAAAATTTAGCATTATGCCATAATTAAGTAGGAAATAAATCTAGGGTTTTGTTTGGAGCAGGGGCATCCGTGTCCCATGTACACATTCTTCTTTTATGTTTTTGTTTTGTTTTGTTTCTTTTCTGTTCTTTTTTTTGGGGGGGGAAAAGGGGGGGGGATGGGGGGATTTGGAGATGGTTGGAACATTAGTCTTGATGCTAGGGGCATAGTATTTTTACAAATACCATCTTATTGTTAGAAACCTTATGTCAACATCTATCTGCTATATGGATTAGATACCATATCTTTATTTTGATTTATTACAAAATTTCAAGTTGATTTACGGGTATATTAAATTTTCAGCATTGTAAATCAGTACAATAATGTTGAAAACCTATGAAAAAAATTCCAATGACAAATATTACATTTAAGTTGCAAAATGATTACGTTTTTTTACCATTTTCAAATTGTTGACAAAGAGCACAAGTTCTCCAAATGCGACTGTCATGGACAGATCCTGGCCAGTTGGCACACAGTGAGGTAACTCTGAAGTTTGGATCACAAACCATCTGCAAATGAAATTAATTTTGATCTGTTTGTATTAATGTATAAACTGAAAAATAGAGAAACAGTAAAGAAGTTGTTCACTCATGTATAGAGTTTTTCGAAAACAAATTTATTGTCACTATAATTTAATTTTGGATGTAAGGTCATTTCTGATTGGTCAACGTTTTTGTGTTTATTGTTCATAAACAAAATGTTCTCCTTGACTGTGATGTCACATCATCTTAAAACTCAATTTTGGGGACTTTACATTGTTATTTTTCAATTAAATTTTAAGGAATGGCTGTACTATTTCTTTTTGTTCATTCGAAATAACATAAAAAAAAATGTTATGCACACTGAATAACCTAAAGTCAAGATTAGAAGTGTACTTTATATTTAGTCAGCATCAGTACTTTACTGTACATGATGGTATTTATATGTATACCGATAAAGTGTCATTTCCAAACTGCACTCTTGTAATATTTTTTATTACCATGATCCCTACTTGGATCAGTGTCTGTATAAATAAGAAAACAGGGGCATGCTGATTGGTGTGGGTTTTCCCATTGTTAAAGATCATGTGGCGACCCCTAGAATGTATGTTCTTGGTTGACATAACTCCTTATCCGTTATTTTTTCAAACTCATGAAAAAAGAATTACAGCAATAAATTACCTGAACATTCAATGAATGAACTCCTTTTCTATTCACATACTCGGCTTCATTTTCAGAAGGAGCAATTATCTTGATAAAAGTCCCATCAATACAGCCAAGTACTTGAGGAAAGCCTAATAAAAAAGACATAAACTTATCCTGTGTATCAAAATATTGCTGTTATATGTTTGCCATATTCATTAAAGATTATAAATGTATATACATGTATATATTGACAAATTGTAATAAATTAAGTTATTCTTTTAAAAATTGTTAGCTTTACTTTTTTGCTCACCTGGTCCAAAGGACCATGTGAGGTATTGTCATCTATAAGTGTCTGTTGCCCATCATCTGTTGTCCATCCACAATTCGCATTATATCTTCTCCTTTGAAAATACTGGACCACTTTGGACCAAATTTGACAGGGATGATCCATGGTAGAAACGGATTCATATTTGTTCATATGGTGGGTGGTCCAGGGACCCATGGGGTCGAAAATTTTAATGATATTGGCTTCTATGGTAAAAAGCTTTTTCTGAATAACCAACAGTAGCAAGGAAATTATGTAATGTCTGAAACATCAGTAAGGCATAATGTTTCAAGTATGAATACATGAAGGTCAGGGGGTCTGTTGCATCCAAGAACTATGGGTCCAAAGTTTAATATAAGCTTTTACCCTGGTATGTGAAAATGCTTTGAAAATCTTTTAATTTGGCAACCAGCAACCGCAAGGCAGTTAAATTTGCATGAAACGTCAGTAGGACATGAAGTGCAATTTATATAAATGCATGCTCAGGGGTCCATGCAGTCTGAGCACTAGGGAGTCCAAAGTTTGACATATGCTTCAATAGAAAAAGTTTAAAAAGTCTTCTAATTTAGAGCCTCTTTAGATTTGCCCTCTTGGATCAGCTTCCAAATGGGCCATCACTTTGCCTCCGTTGTCTATTATCTGTCTTTCAGTCTGTCATCTCTCTCCTTTTTTAGCTCACCTGAAGGGTCATGTGAGCTATTGCTACCACTGGGCTCCGTCGTCCGTCGTCTTTAGCTTTTTACATTTTAATCTTCTCCTCTGAAACTACTGGGCCAATTTGGACCAAACTTGGCAGGGATGGTCCTTGGGTGGTCCCCGCCTGCCAACCAAGATGGCCGCCGTTTCTAAAAATATAAATTTCTGCCAAAAAATTATTAAAAATCTTCTCTGAAACTACCAGGCCAATTGGGACCAAACTTTAGTGGAATGGTCCTTAGGTGGTCCCTTTTCAACCAAGGCAACCGATATCAACCGACATAGTTTTAACATAGGACTCTATGGGAAAAATGTTTTGAAAATCTTCTTCTCTGAAACTGCTTGGCCTATTGGGACCAAACTTTGAACGGATGGTCTTTAGGTAGTTCCCTTTTAGAATTATGTCCGACGAACCGACCTGTCAACCAAGGCAGCCGACAGCAGCAGACATAGTTTTAACATAGGACCCAATGGGGAAAATGTTTTAAAAATCTGTTTCTCTGAAACTGCTTAGCCTATTGGGAGCAAACTTTGATGGAATGGTCTTTATGTGGTCCCCTTAATTCATGCCAGGCTCACCTGAGCCTCTAGTATTAGCTCACTTGACCCAAAGGGTCATGCAACCTATTGCCAGCACTGGGTACCCGTCGTCTGTCTGTCATAATATTTTCACATTTTAATTTACTTCTCTGAAACCACTGGTCCAATTTTGACCAAACTTGGCAGGGATGGTCCAAGGATGGTCCCCTTTCAGAATGTACACGCAAATCAGAACATACGGTACAGTTCATTTGTCCATGACCTATAATTTAATGTATAATTCATTAATTGAATGGATTCTTAGACTGATATTACTTGAAGCAATATCAATAGTCATCGAAATTAGAATTTTTTATCCATATATTTTTTATTGAATGATTCACTTTAAATTGCTATACAAAGTATATTCAACTGTAAAATCGACTAGAAAATTATCGTCTTTCGTCTTAAATTAAGTAAATTCCATTCAAAATGAATTCGTACAGTAATTCGAAACTCTGCCCGCATATTCATGTGACCTTTGCTGACCTCACTTCGTGGATTCTCGAGTGCTTAGCAAAAAATATTACAAAAATAACAATTAGGCACCCAGTAATGAAAGACTTTAAATTTCATAGGAAATGCATTTTGGACAAATTTTAACAATGAAACAGTGATTCCGTAAATATTGCCAACAGGGTTCACAAAAAGTGGCATGACGTACATCTTTTTTACACACCCTTCTCAACATTTACTTTTAACCTAAAGTTGTCTCGCATTGTACGGTTTTAAATCCATTCCAGTCGAATAGACCGCGCGTATGAGGAGTTTAACACGAAGGAAATAAAAATAATTTGATAACTTGGCAAATGTCGGAAATCAAAGCCGATGATTAATTACGAGTTAGGATTACAGGCGACTTTGGGATTAATTGAGAATTACAATCCTTTCAAAGCATTTATTAACATTTGAATTTGTGCAAATGTTATTTCACAAGGAATTCTTATATTTCACGGCTTTGTATGATACCGTAAAAATTGTCCGATTTCGATGACTATATATATTGCTTTAAATGTCCATTGCTTATTCAACATTTCTATGTGTATTTGCGTGACAACTACTTCAATTTTGCTTGTACTTATAAACGCCCCCTTTCAGAAAAATGAATCGCCCCCTTCCCCCCCCCCGGGGGGGTGCGTTTATTGGACATAATGCGGTAGGAACCTATGAGAAAAATGTTTTAAAATATTCTGCTCTGAAACCAGTGTTAATCAATCAACAACTATGACTGTAAGGAGTGGATTTAGTTGAACGGGGGGGGGAGGGGGGGCTTAGTCTTCTTCTTGAGGACATTTTAGTGGATTGAAACCATCTTTGGTAAAGATGTTCCTTACAAACTGTTTCTTTTATGCTGAAAGATGACGGTTAACTTTTGAGCCTAGTATGGAAAATGTATTAAAAATTCTTCTTACGTAGAGAACCAATGAATGTAATAAAACCAATCTTGAGACAGAAAAGATGCTTACAAGGACAAGGACTTGAATAATTGTTGTTACGTTGATTCTGTTTGGATGGCCTCCAGTCCCGATATTGGACTCTTCAGATTGGCTAAATTTCAAAGATGTTCTCCAAACCAACTTCAAAGATTTTCTACTCCAAAACTACTAGGCCGATCGAAGTAAAGTATTTAATATGCATTGTATTTGTGCTTATGTAGCACATCTAGGTGTTCCTACGTTTGTTAATCATGTTTCTTAACATCTTGAAAAACTCTTGTAATTTATTTAAGTAACAGTCATCTATCTCACTGGATGTTTTTCCAGGCTGCAGAATTGTACATTTTAAAGGAGACCATCCAAAAAGCCATTCGGACAAAATTTATTTTCAACTGACCGAATCGATCGTTTCAGCGCTGTTCAAAAGACTTTTAAAGGCCTTATAAGCTTTCTTATACCTAACATCCGTGACTGGTTCAATCTGATTAAAATACAGATCCCGTTTTCGCTTAGGCTCGTCAGGGTACTCGAAATACTGGTATTTTTATGGGATAACTAAAAAAAAAAACACACACAAATTTTGACATTTTTTAAAAACTTTTGATCAAAATTGGGTGTCAGAAATTGTATGGGAGGTATTTCTTTTGGATTTTTGTGGGTGTATTTAGAAATTTTGCATTTTCTATATGAGGTCACAGTTGCATTGTTTTTTTTCTATTTCAAATATTGAAAAGCCCTACAATTTTTTTATTTACTTCGAAGAAATTATCTAAGTAACAGAATACTACAAACTGTAGGTTTATATGTAGGAACTCTTGAAATAATACTTTAAGTTTTATTTTATTTATTTATGTAATGGTATTGCTTTGGTCCATACGGACGTAATTTTGCAATAAAGTTAATTTATTTTATTTGTTCTAGTTTTTACTGGTTTATCGCGACCAGTTTATAATTTTTTTTTCGTGTATTATTGCGATTTTCCATGTCTCATTCATTGATATCAATATTTTTTTGTCAAACTAAATATAGAACAACAGGTGCGTGGTCACATGATTGATAGAGGGCGCTTCATGATTTAGAAGTAAACAAAAATGGACGTTCAAAATAGGACGCAGACCAAAAGCAAACAGCAATATAATCAATCGATTTGAGCAAACTAATGACTACAGCTTTAAGACAATCGTACCAGCTACTCGTCTAAATCCTTCCATCACCTTATCAGCTCTTTCTGCGGTGGGAAATTTGATGAGATGGCGAAATACTCGATTTATACAGGATGATACTGTCTTGCATGCCCTTAAAGTTGCCGACTCTGAAACACCTAGACTGTCTCCGACAAGTTTCATAAACGATCCTGTAGCTATGAATCTTAGGAATAATAGGACCTGCGTCAGAGGGGATAAAGCCATGTTCCTGTGTGTTTCGTGAAGTAACTCGGCGTTCAGAGATGTCACCAAGAACTCTATTGTGTCGCGTCTAAAACGATATCTCTGATAAATATCATTGTCTTCCATTTCTTCAAGATGATTCATCCTGTCTCGGAAAACCCTTGGCCTAGGCAGAGGAGCATTATAGCGTCTATTACGCCTGCGGCGTCGGTGTACGGCGGCCATCTTAGTTCTTAGTTTTGTTCTTAAGTTTGACTGAACTCATTCTCAGAAATTTAAGAATATTCTTAAAGTTAAGAATAAAAATATTTGAGAAAACTTTTATGGCGCCCATTTTTTTTAAGAATGACAAAATTTAAGAATATTCTCAGTCTGAGACAAAAAATATGACTTAAAAAGTTTTATGGCGCCGGGGCCAGATTTGGAAACCGAAACGGCTGGGGCTAAGGCAATATCAATTTCATAATTTGAGGTACCAGTTTGGGAAGATTGTGTAGAAACGGAAGTTTTAGCAGTTGAAGGGATTACAATTCTGTTTTCAGCAGGAAAGAATTTTGTAGAAGGTAATTCTGAGTCGCTTGGCCAAGTGTAGATTGTTTGAACAGCAGTAGATGTAGTTGGACGTTTTGCAATATTTGCATAGGAGTTTGTGGTTGGCTGCATTGAATTAGTCGAGACAGAGATCAATTTTCTTGCGTCTGAATAACTGATGTTTCTTTCGGATTTTATTTTTTGAATTTCTTTTTCTTTTATGAAATGGGGACATTCTTTGGAAGAGGACATGTGAGAACCAGCACAATTAGAACACTTAATAGTGTTCGTGCAAACCTGGCCATCATGTCCTTCTTCGCCACATCTGAAACACTTTTGATGACCTCGACAGGATCTCGTGCCATGCCCAAACTTTTGACATTTAAAACACCGCGTAGGATTTGGGACGTAAATGTCAACTTTTATCCTGTAAAGCCCAAGACGAATGGCTTTTGGCACAACTGGTGAATCAAATGTCAAAAGATAGGTGTTCAGTTTGATTATTTGACCATCTTTTTTCATTGTAAATCTTTTAACCGCCGATATTCCTTGAGGTTTGAGTTCTTCGAGAATTTCCTCCTCAGTCAACTGGGACAGATTTTGATCTCTGTCTCGAATAATTCCTCTACTGAAATTTAAGGTACGGTGTGGAGTTGCTGTAACAGAGACTTCAAGTATGTTTTTTAGATTTTGAAGATTTACTGATTGTTGCTTTCTAAAACATTCTATAAGTATATTTCCATTTTTCATTTTGGTCGCATTTTTCACCTCACCGGCTACAGCCTTAATTGTTTTCTCTATTACAAATGGTGAAATCTTATTCAGATTAACGTCTTCATTTGCGCTTGAAATGACAATGAATCTCGGCCATGCATCCACTACAGTATCAAACATTTCATAACTGTCATCACTTTTACGTTTTTTCCCCAATCCCCCCAGTGCTTGTAAAGAATCCATGATGGAAGTAGTATAGATTCAGCCCCCATGTTCCTCACCCACCACGGAGTGCCAACAAGGGCGATGTATCTGTGGATCTCCTACAGACAACATCAAGGCTACATGGAGGCTATACTCAAACCTAAGTTCCCAAATGGACAATCTTTGGCCAATACCAACCGCCAATACACTTATGTCGTACCAATGACTAGTATGGACAAAAAGCACCCATCAAGTACACTCAAATTCGATTGATCCATGAGCCACCGCCTTCTTTAAAGATCTATTAAATAACAATCTGGTGTGTGAAAATTTTCTTAAGAGTTTCTAAGATTGGATTTTTCAAATATAAAAAAATACAGAAATGAAAAGTTCTGACAAAACAATGTTTTTTTTTCAAACTTTGGTTTAGATGCGTTAAAGGGCTTGGCGTGACCAGCCGATTGATCGAACCGGATCCATCCGACCTCCCGTCTAGTTGAAATCAGGGCCAAAGTGGTGTGTTTCAACCACCAGGATCCCGTCATCCCGTTC
>JAOXYH010083284.1:698-10803 GCA_028566455.1 Botula fusca
ATTGCTATCTGTTGATATGGGAGATAACTCTCACAGATAATTATTGATGCCATCCCATATCATGGAAAGAGGGAATATGTCCATTATATTGATAAATTTTTCTTAGTATTTGCCATTGCAAGAAATAGAGTTTTCAGGTGTTAAAAGTTTTTTCCTCTGGGGTATTAGCAAAGAAATAAGCAACATTTCTACTACTTGTAACTTAATTTGTCAGTAAATACGATAGCAGTAAGTTATCTTTATTATGTAATTTCTGAAATTCTTCTAGATTTACTGTTGCATCTAGATGGATTTATAATAAAATAATCCAATTATTGTGTAAATTCCATGAAGACTAAATGGTAAAAATACACTTAGGTCGAGTACAACTGAACTACTAATTATCTCCCTTGTTGATACTCAAGTTCAGTGGAACTTGTAAGGTTTTATACATTTGTACATGAGTGTCCATGTTTTATTACCATATCACATGAAAACACATATATATGAACACCCTAAGTTAAAAATCCCAGTGGTTTTAGCAGTATTTCATGTCATTGCTAAAATAATATTTGATGTTCAAAGTAGTCTTTGAAGTTACTTTGCTTGCTAATGAGTGTTTCAGATCTCCAGCCCACATTTTCTGCCTTTGTTGTCTGTGTAGAAGAATGATATTGTTCCGTTTTATCCTTCAGGTACTTCAGATCAGTACAAAATTAACAGAATTATTAGTAATTCACCTGCTGATTTAATTGGTGATAAAACAGATGATATTAAGTCTTTTGAGGTCAAAGATATTGAATATAATCCGAAATCTCAGTGGAAACAATGTATGTTGCTTAAGGAAACATTTGAACACACCCACACAGAAAATAGAAACAGTCTGCATTGTCAGTACCCTTAGAACACTTGTGCCAACATTGAATAGTGCTATCACTGAGTATTTTGGTCTTGCATTCCAGTTGAATTTGCTTTATGAAACCACTTAGTAAACTAATATGGTCTCTGACGATTCTTTTAGCTGATAAATTCCTACTCGTGCATTACAATACAAGATTGTCACAGGCAGTAACAAGATTGTTATCTGTCCTCTTCATGTCATATCTTAATATGTTGGCATTAAATGAAATAAGTTTTCAGCTCACCTGGTCCGAACTACAGTGCACTCTCTTTATATCGCAACCTTTTGAACCAGACAAAATTTTGGCGATATACAAGGTGGCGATATATAGAGGGAATAATTACCGTATATCAGGTTTTTTTCGCATGTGTTTAATTTTCGCTATGTTCGCAGCTGACAATCTGGCGCGAAATATTGACCCAGCGTAAAATTCACTGCCCATTTCAATCCATTAGACAAAACAGTAAAACGCGAATTATAAACAAAGCGAATATTTCACTGTCCTGTTTTACACTAAAATCGCGAACAAAAGCCGACGCGAAAATAACCCGATATACGGTATACAGATTCTAACTTGTTTTAGATCAAATATTATTTTTCTTTATCAGAAAAACAGAATTTGCCATTGACTATGAGAATAATTTCAGTGTAAATTAGTGGTCATCTTTCCACAGAGAAGCTAATAATTACATTTTATACAAGGACATAAAAATACGTCGATTCCTAAAATGTTTTATCTGTAATCTATTAAATAATGATCAATTCTTTTGTATTTAAGACGATATGACCGATGTACACAGTAGAATGTATTTTCACGGTTAGTTCATTTGGAAACCTTTTACTTCAGGTAGTAATTCTTTTGAAATTAGGTAACATATGCACGTATATACTTTGAATTCTTTAAACATATAGCCAGCTGAACAGCGTGAATGCCGACTGATATTTCAAAGATACCTGAAACTGACGATACCAAGAAGTTAATCTAGTGCTTGCCATTTACGACCGTGAACTTATTAAAATTTTTGTCTTGATGCTTATATTACCCTGATAAACAGCCTTTGTCGTTCGCATCTTCACTGATTTAATAAAAATTATATATGACGGAAATGGGATAAATAATATAGGTGAACTGTTAAAGCTTCGCCTCGGGTTTGTGACGTGTATAGCTATTACTCAATATTCTAATATGACGTGCTGTTTCGGCTTTGCGGTATGTTCTATGTTAAATTGTCGGATAAGCACACATTTCGCACTTGCGCGACGGCTGTTTTCAGATTTCCTCATTTGAAGGTATATAAAAGCGAGAAATACATACTCTTTACAAATTAATGAACTGCATTTCAATATTATCTTCTCATAAGAACCCATAGTAAGTCCATGACGTTCTTTTATGCCGTTTAATTTTGAAATCTAACACGGTTAACAACGACAACTTCTGGTGACGTTATAGGCAAATCAGCGGCGTCTCAGGTAGGAAAAATGCAGAATTATTCATATAAGAATCGTAATAATTTACGAAGACATAGACTTGTTGGAGATTTTAACATGGGCTGGGCCGTTTTATTCGAATTTTATTCCTCGCTAAAGCTCGAGATAAAATTAATGAATAGAACGGCCCAGCCCATGTAAAAATCTCAAACAAATCTATGTCTTCATAAATTATTTCTTAAACAAGGAATTGCAACAGACGATGTATCGAAAAAAATATTCAAGAGTTTTTATTTTGTCTTACATGTACATTTAAAGGTTGATTTCAAAAGGAGATCTAGCCACTTCGTTGTCCGTCGTTTGCCGATCCCTTTGGTATATAATACATATAAGGATACTAGGTAAGAATCTGCTTAATGGGAACGGGAAGTTATCACTCTTGTATGCAATTACAATAATGGAAAGATAATAGTTCTAAAGTGGTAACTAACAGATTTATTCGCCTGAGGATGTGAAAGAATTTTATTTAAAGCAGTTTGTAATGTGTCATTTATTCGAAAACATCATATTTCAAACTTTTTAGTAAAAACGAAGAACGCTGGAAGAAAAAACAATATAGGGGAAAATTTCAGCATATATGACAAAATTTCAAAAACAAGTGACAAGTTTACAATTTGATTTAGATTGTAATTGTCATGGTTGTTTACACGGGTAGAACTGGATACAGTCTATAGAGAGATCGGAGACATGGTGTCATGTTCATATTTGCCTAAGATCCTAGAGTTCTTTAATATGCCCAATAAACATACAAGGCGGGTCAATGAAATACAGAGTTAAAAATTATGCCGACCTATAATTTTTTCAGGAAATATTTATAAGAAACATTAATTTGATGCTTTTTTGAACCATTTTTTCAAGTTTATATTTATGAAAAAATTTCCGTGGCACTTTCCTACTAGGTAAATTGGTAACTTTCTTAACGTTTTATTTGCCTTGGTTTTATTTTGTGTTTACCTGGTGAACATTAGACGCTAACATTATCATTATTTTTTATATATCTATTTTTTCTTCTTGTTGTAGCACATGACAATAGAAAAATATATGCTCTTCTATCATCAAACGAACGAGCCACAGTGCCAGAGCGAATAGCGCATCGGAGAATTTTTTTTCGGAACGTTTGTATTTTACTTTATGATGCTATATAGTACCTAATTATACGTTAAATCTGATTTAAATATTTTAAGTGTACTTTACAGTTAAGAAATAAACATTAAACAAAACTAAAATAGCATTAATTCGAGCCTCCGTTCCTGTCACAGTATAAAACGTATTAATTGAACGAATTGATTCTTCGGTCGCCCCTGTCAACATACTAAACGCTAAGATTATTGTCTATCATATTAAGGCCCTTCCTAATCGCTTCTACATGTATTCCTGAAAATGTTATAAACATGCTTGAACTTCGTATTGTGATCTTTGAGGGCATTTTTTCAGCAACAATTGAAATTTCAATTCTGTTAACAATTCATTTCGATTTTTGAGAAACTTGACAGTTGATACGTCGAGACATTGCATATTTATGTATCACAGTAAACTGTATTCCCAAGGCTAATTCATGCGGAAACATTTTACTGCATGGATAGTAATTCTTTTGATATTACGCACAAGTTATATAGTTTACAAACAAATAGCCAGCTGAACAGCGTGAATGCCGACTGATATTTCAGGTATACCTGAAACTGACAGAAAAACAAGTTATTCTGGTGCTTATGTCATTTAAGGCCGCGAAATTATTAGAATATTTGTCTGGATGCTTATATCATCCTGACAAACAACCTCAGAATCAATAACGTAATGAGAAAGTGATCAGGATAAATACTTTTTAATAGATGAACTGTGGGTTTTTAACGTATGCATCTATTTTTAATAACAAGGAGTTACAACAGACGATGTATTTTAAGATTTGCCTAATTTTAAGATTGGTCAAATGAACGCCGTTCTAATTTTGCGGTACACTTAGAAGTTCATTTTAAAAGATCTTGCTAATCCGTTGTCCTTCGTTTATTGGTCCCCTCCGTCTATCGTACATAAGGAAACTCGGTAAAAATCGAAACAGGAAATTGTCGTTTGAAATAATTACTCGTCTATGCAATTACAATAACCGAAAGATAATAGTTCCAATATGGTAACTAATAGACTTATTCACAAGAGGATGTGGAAGAAAAACACATAAACGGGTGTGCATATCTTCATAAATGACATATGTTCAAAACATGTGTGACACTTTCCAATTTGATTTTGATTGTGGTTTTAATGTTGTTCACACTAGTAGAATTGTTACAATTTACCGCTTATAGAGAGGCTAAAGTGTAAGATTCTAGTATAATACAACATACAAGGTGGGTCCATGATACTAGAGAGAGTAAATAATTATTTATCCCCATAATTTGCAGCAAATATCGACAACAGAATACCGAAGCAACAGGTTGAAGGGGTAATCCTAAACTCGTGAATTCAGAGACAAGGCAAAAGCTCGGAAACATACAACAACAAACCAGGACAAAAACAAACAAGAAAAACTGAAAATCAAAAACATTAAAGATGCAGCAAAACTTTGAAATAAATTAAATTCATTCAATGCTTTTTGAAACGTCTTCACATTCACATTGATAGCTATAAACATCCGTGATCCTTTCCCAGGTGAATTTGAACTTTCTGCCTCTGTAATCTAAATTTTGTATTTGCGTAGACTAAGTGTATATTTTGTAATTATATTGTGCACTTCAGAAACGGACAGTATAATCATGATTTTTTTTTCATTTCCATCTAGGTGTTTCCTTCTGTTGTGACACACCGATATGCTTTACTTTTCTTCATAAAGCCAACTAGCTTCATTTCAACTGTGCAACCGCAAGTCCAAAACTCTTGGAGAACCTGAGTACATTTTTATATTTGTTAAAAGAGGACTTTGTTTGATTTGTTTTTATCATCTTTAAAACAGAGCGATAATTGTATTTGAAATTCGAGGAAAACACTAGAAAGAGGCTGCAGTGAATTCAAACTCTTAAGAACTGAGGTGTTGACATTTTTTTTTATATTTGATGCTTTCGCTGCAAAGATCTTTGATGCTTGAATCGTCTGTAAAGTATGAAACCTTTTTAAACACGCCAACGTTTGTTCTATCTTTAAAACCACGTATACAGACAACACCTGAAGCTGACAATATGTCTTGGAATAAAATAAAATTATTTTATTGGCTGAATACTTACATTACAGGAAATTAGTTTGCATCCAACCCATAACTAAACTAATTAGACGTCAAATTATGTCAAGATTATGTCACGACAGTTTTTTCAACATTGCACAGATTTGTTGTTGAAATAATGTTATAAACGATAAGTAAATAAGGGCATCAGTTTTGTGTGCACAACCACCGTTTTTAGAATGACCTTCTTTAGGAACGGTCGAGATGGAAAAGCAAGGGAGCCAAATACAGTAGAACACTGAAAACAAAAAGTCCAGTAAGCACCAAATCCTTGGTAAGATATCCATGGAAGGATGATAAAAATTAACCTTAGACTGCAATGAATTCCACAATTTGATATTGTCTGCCATATGATTTGTACAGTGACTTTCTAAACAGACAGAAGATTCTTTCACAAAAACTTCTTGGTCAGAGTTATTTTCAGTCTATGTTATAATTATTTTTCAAGAAATTCTATGGTCGTGATCATGATTTGGTAGATCGATTCGTTGTATCTATCTCACAAATGCGACAGGATAGTTTCTGTTCGATTTCTCGTCATACCGGATTTGAAAACCCATCCGACCTGACACTTCAACGGATATTCCCACTTGTGACGCGTGCCGTTAACTGGAGCAGGACATGCTTAAACTTCCACAGCATCTGACGTTACCCTCGGTATTGGTGGGAGTTCACTTTGCTAGTGCGTTGGTTCTCGTGTTGTCTGTTTCTATTTTCATTTCTTTTTTTTCATATTCTTCTCGTTTTTTGTTTTCGTGCTTTTGACTTGTTCTTGGATTTTCTGGTTTATAATTTCTATATCGAACTTTTTGCTGTTGTATTCTGTTTCCGATATTTGTAAAAAAAGAAGGGAACTAGTATGGCGTAAATGCTGAAGAGACAACCACCAACAAAGCCCCGTCATAAAACATTAAACGACTAGAGATTTGTGTTGAAACTTCAATGAATTTTGAGAAAACTTACTAGGCACAGTGACCTCTAAAAAGCTCTTAATAAGAAACGGTTACAAATGGCTAATATAATCCAAAATTGGAATAACCTGACAACACAAGAGACAAAAAGGCAAAAATGAGAGAGATACGATTACTTAACAACAAGTTCCTGACTTCGGACACAGGCACACAATGCGGTTGGGTTAAACCAGTTTCAAGCGCTCAAACAAAAACATTACGTGTTACAATTTTATCTAAATCAAAATGTCATTAAATAAAAAGGAAACCTGCTGACTAATTTTATGAAAACCATAATGACCTCACTTCAAATAGTCAATTTCGCATTTATCTGTAGTAACAACGCATCTCCACAAACGCATGAAGTTATATTTCACATCTAATACGTTGTTCAGGAGTACGCAATCATGATCAGTATTTTTTTCATTGTACAAAACTCTCGACTAATAAAACTTGTATATCAAAATCAAACAACTAGAGATCAATGTGCAAACTTCAATAATGCTGAGAAGCTAGCTAGGCACAGTGGCCTCTAGCATGCCCCTAATTAAGATTGTTTACAAATTGCTAATACAATCCAACATCAGAATTACCTGACAATACAAGAAACAAAATGGTAGAAATGAGATAGATACGATTACTCATCAGCAATTCCTAACTTGGGACAGACGAATTCAATACGGTGGGGGAAAACCGATTTTCGAGCGCTGAAACAAAAATATTACATGTAACAATGAAATCAAAATCGAAATGTATTAAAATAATAAGGAAACCTACTGATAAAATTGTATAAAAACGCGATGACCTCATATACCTACGTCCCCGGCGTATAGTGTCTACATTTCACAGTTGATTCGATAGTGTCATGCCTGTGATTTGTACAGTGACTTTCTAATCAGAGCAAAACTGCTGTCAAAAAAACTCCTTAGTCAGGGTTATGTTTAGCCTATGTTATTATTGTCACTCCAGAATTCTATGGTCGCCATCATGATTTAGTAGATCGATGTCATGTTTCTATCTCACAAATGCGACATGATATCTTCTGTTAGATTTCTCGTCATACCGGATTTAAAACCTAGCCGGACTTGATACTTCACTGGATGTTCTCACTAGTAATGTGACGGGTGCCGATAACGGCGCAGGACATGCTTACCCTCCCAGAGCACCTGATGTCACTCTCGGGTTTTGTTGGGAGTTCACTTTTTTGCTACTGCTTTGGTTCTCGTGTCGTCTATTTCTATTTGGTTTGTGTGCTACATGTTTTGATTTTCAGTTATTTTTTTTTTTTTGGTTGGTTGTTGTTTGTTCCCGCGCTTTTGCCTTGTCTATGGATTTACGAGTTTTTTATTACTGCTTGTCAAATGCTATTTAGATTTTGGGGGATTCCCATTTTTGGTTATATAAATTACCGTACATAATCATACATACGGCTCTTATGTAACTGCTTGCATAACTACCTTATGTAACCTAGGGTATATAAAGGATTGGAAATTTACCTTTTCAGGTCAGTTTTATATTTGATTGGGAGGATTCCACGTCAGTTAGGTTTTGAGAAAAATTGTAAATGTTTATATGAGACTGAGTTTGGTGGATACCATAGACTGTAAATGCCTAATTTTCTCCATTAAAGATTGTGTTTTTAGTGTGCCTTGTTATTAAAGCCAACATTTAAAGTCAAAGACACCAGCGAACAAGTATCCACTGAAATCCTAGCCAGATTTCAACCCTAACATCCGACAACTTGGGGGATCGTCCGGGATTGTTCAACGTAACAGCTTGGTGAATATAGCGAGGTTTACAGTATAAGAAGATGGAAATTTCACAGCTAATTTCTATTGGGAACGACATTGGTCTAACCGGTACTGATTTCATCTCAGAACAACAGAATATAGCAAGAGACCAAAGACAAGCAAGACGAACTAAGGAAAAAGAGAAAGCGGATAGAGAGTTTGAATTAAGAAAGCTGGCGCATGAACAAGAACAGGCGGAGACCAAGCTAGAAGAACAGAAGCTAAAAATGAAATGGGAAAAGCAACATATATTGTTGGAGACAGAAAAACGAGAGAAAGAATTGGTGTTAGATTTGCAAATTGAGGAGGCAAAACAGAAATCAGCTGGAGTTGAGTCAAGCAGTTCAGCACGCTCAAAGCCAAAACTGCCAAAGTTTCATGAACAAAGAGATGACATGGATGCTTACCTGGAGCGATATGAGCGGTTTGCAACAAGCCAGAATTGGAAGCAAGCTGAATGGGCTATATACCTTAGTCCATTACTCACTGGTAAAGGCCTGCAAGTGTATACCAGCATGCCATCGGATGATGCTACATGTAATGACTATGGAAAGCTGATGAACTGCTCTGTTGAAGAGGTATATGCTGACTGAAGAGGGGCTCCGGAAGAAATTCAGAGAGAGTAAACCGGAGGTTGGAGAAACTGTGTTCCAGTATGTAGCTAGACTGCGACGATATTTAACCAGATGGACCGAGATGGCCAAATATGAGCATTCATTTGAGGGCTTGTAGGATCTGCTGATAAAGGAGCAGTTTGTCTCAGTGTGTTTTACAGAGATGGCGCTGTTTTTAAGAGAGAGAATTCCTAAAACATTCGCAGAAGCAGACCAGCTAGCAGAACATTGAGGCTCATGGAGGAACCATTACAGCAAAGTCAGAGTCAAGGACATCCATAGAAGAAGCAATAATTGTGAAAGTTACAGTCAAAGAAAAGATGATGAAAGCAAACAGAAAAAGCTGATGGAGAAGCACATGCGTGAGTGCTATATATGTCACAAGATTGAACACATTGCTGCAGACTGTGACAAGAAGAGCGACCGCAGCAAATTTCGACAAAAAGCAGTGGGCTCAAAGAATGCAGGACAAAGAACATGAAGATACAGCAGGAACTGTCAATGAATGTATGGTAAATGGATAACTGAAACTGGCGAATGGGATGTCTGTAAAAGTGGTAAGTGGTGCCTGTGATAAGCATGCAGACATTAGACCAAACCATAACCTTCCAGTTAGTGTAGGTTATGTTGGAGAGAAGAAAGTACAGGTATTAAGGGACACTGTATGTAGCAGTACGGCTGTCAGAGAAAGCCTAGAATGTTGCCAGATTACGGGAAAAGTACATCTGTGTATGCTGATAGATGGCACTACTAGGAAGTTTTCCATTGCAAAGATAGAGGTGGATACTCCTTACTTTGTTGGTGAGCTGGAGGCTATGTACGTGAAAGATCCTATTTATGATCTTATCATTGGCAATGTAGAAGGTGAAAGTGAAGGTAGAATGGGTGAAGACAAAGCGGTAAACAGCGATAGATATGAAGACAGAGAAGACATAGTCACAGAATTGGCAGAGAAAGAGAACCTGAAGCCAGAAAAAGAAGAAGGTTTAGCAGTCACCACGAGAGCCCAGAAGAGAAAAGCAGAAAAAGACATCCAGACACTTATAACATCTAAAAAAATGAGGAAAGATGCGAGTCCTCAAGATCTAAAGAAAGATCAACGAGAAGACCAGACGTTGTCAACACTATGGGAAAAAACTGAGAAAAAAAGACAGTTCTTCCAACAAGAGGGAAGCAAG
>JAOXYH010083395.1:0-10803 GCA_028566455.1 Botula fusca
AATGTGTCTTACATTTTCATAAAAAAGAAAATTTTATAGTACTCTGTTGAATACTACAAGAATCCTCGAGAAATCTACGAAAATTGGTATACCACAAATAAAAATGATATCAGAACTTCGTCCAAAACTTTAGTCTCTTACTTGCCTCTTCTTTAATATTTAGATTGAGTCCGTAGCGCAGTCCGCCCTCATCTGGTGCTACGCTAATGAAATAAATCTGCATATCAGGTGATCCCCGAAGCTTTGCTTCAGTTCCAAGTTGGGCAAACAATAAAGCGTCTGTTCCTGTACCCGTGTACAAACCTAAGGATAAAATCAAATGTTATGTTTACCTGACTGATTTAAGGTATCCGTACCATAATCACTGTAAAGATCAGAATAACGTTTTGATCTCGGTAATCATCGGTAATCATCGGCATTTATCGGCAAACATCGGAAACAAGATCTAATTTCATATTTTATATTTTTAATTTATCGTGATAATGATTATAATTGATTTTTCATGCACCTAGAATCATACAATTTTGTGTAATATGGTCGGGATCCTTAATACCACAACGTCGTTAGTGTTTCAGCTATATCTTCGCTGTCAGTTTACTGGAGGCGGAAGCCACAGGGAACTGCCTGTATTGTGTATATAGCTCATAAATCTTAAAGTTCATAGTTTAGAGTCGAATGCACATGATTTTAAAGTGTTAAAATGTCCTACTAGTCTTTTTCTGTTTGAGAAATTAATTCTAATGCTAAATAATGTTTTATTTTATTTTTCTTCCGGTTATGGTGAATGTTCCATACAACCACTGTAAGATTCATAATTCCAGAACACCTCACCTCTCTTGTTCACAATATAGTTCAGAAGTTCATCGGGATTTGATAATTTCTCTGAATTTACTCCTAAACTGGCATTGGCTTCGTACGACATGTAGAACAATAAATGATCCTGTAAATTGTTTCCAACAGGTAAATCTGCATGAACCGGTATCTAAAAATAGTCAGAAATGGAAAATACACTTTCCCTCAAAAGAAGGATTAAACAGTCGACAAATAAATTAAACTTCATAAGCTGCATTTCATAAAAATGTTGGATGTTGGAGTTACAGCTTTTCAGTTTACTATGTCGCTTGAGTACACTTGCTTTCTTAATTGCGTTTAGCGTTCGTAGGGTAGTTTTATTACCTTCTTCACAGTATCAATTCAAATTAAGTGTGAACTGATCAATGGTTGATTGGTGTTTGCAAACCGATATAACGATTGACTGATGGTTTTACGAACCAATAAACAGTTGATTGGTGTTTTTATCCATAAAACGCCAAGAACACAAATCAACCATTTTATCCGTTCGCAAAGAACACCAGTCACATTTTTTTATCAGTTCGCATACAGCAATCAATTATTTACATCAAAATCGGTATGAAATGTATCACGCTTTGTTTTATCGGTTCACACTTTCCATAAAAGTGAGTATAATCTAACAATCGTCTTAACAATACCTTTAATCTTATGTATGAGTTTTTAATTGATATTCAAAGGGTTTTAAGAAATGGATCATTCAAAAATAACAATGCAACAGGTACTTCAAACAACCGTGACCAGCTCTTTAAGTTAACCCCTTAAAGATCAAATTAAAAGATCTTTTACCAACCTTTCAGTTAGTTAGGTGAAACTAATTAGGTGTTCTCTATAGTCAGTAATGATTATTATACAACAGAACGCTTCAGTAGGTTGGAATAGACACATTTAAGATTTCATGAATTGAGGTTAAAGATGTAATGTATAAAACACTGAAGTTCTTTCAACCATTGTATTGCAGTATTCACATGACAGGACAGGACAAAACTTGAATAATATTCACCATAAGTCAATCCCCATCAGGTCAAAGTATCAAGTTCCGTCACAACATATAATCATATCAAGTTTTCAAAATAACGAATGCATCTTATTATAACATTTATGTATATGGATGAAAGAATCTTTTTGTCCATTTTACTTACATTTAGTTCCCGTAGATGTTTTTTCGGCCCTATCCCAGACAACATTAAAAGCTGGGCTGATCCAACTGCTCCCGCCGAGACAATTACTTCCATTGCTCTTACAGTCCTTCGACGACCATTCTTTATGAATTCAACTCCAACAGCCCGTCCATTATTTATTAATATCTACAATATAAACTTTTTCGCTTGATTCATAAATACTTGAAAATTTCATATTACGCGAAATGCGTTAAATTATTTTCTGAATCGCTACACCAAGTCGTGAGTAAGATGAAGGGTGCCATGTGTTGAGCAGTAACTGCTTACCCTTCCAGAGCACCTGATTTCAACCCGCGTTTGTTTGTTTGTTTGTTTCGTTGTTTTGTCCATTCACGGTCTTGTGTGTTGCCTTGGAATATACAAGTTTTGATTACGGTTTGATATCTTCTTTATTTTACTCTATACTTTGCAATCTAAAACTCGGGCAGTAGGGGATATATGGTTTGAACAAAATATAAGATATACCAAACCATCATCCAAGCTTATATATCAAAGGCAAAAGACACAAGCATGAAAGAGCAATACAACGAATAAGATAAGCAACATTCAAGAAGAAAACTAAACCTGAAAATGAATATTATGAACCACACGAAAAAACTAGTGCTCTAGAATTTTAAGTAGTTCCTGCTCCACATGTGGCTTCTGTCATGGTACGTTTTGCGAAAATCCAGAAAGCATTCATGAGTAAGAATGGAAAGAATGGGATAACCTATGACACAGGAAATAAATCGTGAGTCATCTGAGAGAATCAGATAGATAAACATTCAAAATTTAAATTAAAATATTTTCCAAGGACACAATATGCAAAGAGTTCCACTTTATTCTTGTTCTTCCATATTGCTATGTAGGTTCATTGTAGTTATTATGATTTTAAATGAAATTTCTAGCCCAAATTTAGATTACTGGTATATGAAATTACTTTATGTCATGAAAAGGCAACGTGGAAAAAAAAGATTTTATTTTTTTCAATTCAATGTACCATTTTACCGTCAGCACGCGAACTTAAAAATCTGAAGCCTTTTCTATTTTGCATATTTTTTCACGATTTTTAAACTTGCACTAAATCAGTTACGACGGTTACCATAAACATTCAACGAAGATGACTGTTGTTTAAGTGAGAGGTTTGACAGGTCGTCAAACTAGTGTAGGTTTGACCTTTAAAGTACAGGACGAAGATACCATTTGGCTTACCTGAGTAAGATGAGTGTGTTTTGTAGACTTACCTGTAGGTTTGGCCTATTAAGCACCGGTCGAAGGTAACATTTGGCTTACCTTAGTAACATGACTGTGTATTGTAGACTTACCTGTATGTTTGGCCTATTAAGAACTGAATGAAGGTAACATTTGACTTACCCTAGTAACATGACTATGCAAACTAACTTGTAGGTTTGGCCTATTAAGCACTGGCCTAAGGTAACATTTGGCTGTACTACATCTTTCTGCTTCACCAACATCATTCTGTGTTTGACAAAATCCTTTGAACAGAAATACATTGCTTTTATTTCCCACACTAAGTCTTCTTAACTTCTCGTCTCGAGATCCACGGCAGAAGATTAATCTTAAAACTGTCGTTTGCCACACCAGATCAATATAAGTATCTTTGATTGTTTCTGATTACCTCATGAAGGGGAAACAATAATAAAGAAAATTGATTTGTTTTCCTGGCCTCCAGTTTCTCTACTTACATTAATTAAGGAAATGATTATACAATACAGTATAATTAGTATATAGCAACCCTTTCAAACTTTCATTATGCACTTCTCGCGAGGAAACCGTTCTCCTATATGATGTTGTTTAGTGAAGCATAGTCTCCAGCCGCTAGGCGAGGGAACTATAACCCCAGCAGACAACTTTAAAGAAGACCTTACTATTCTGTTCCTGTTCCAGGGGAAGAAAGCTATAAGATTTTTAGTATATAAAAATTACTAAATATTTCAGTTGTAAATATATATTTAAACCTTTGTGGCTGTTACTCAAATCAATATTCGGGAAAATGTCATATTGCTTGTTGTCATGTTTCGTCGTCCCATCGTCAAGAATGTACCTAATGATTGTCCAATAAAAATAAGTTTTTTGTTTTATGTACAAAACGTAAATTGTGTAGTGACGTCTATGTTGTATATTAGTTTTGTGAAATTCAACACACGTATGTCAAGAATCTTACAAATGAAATATCTTTCCGCGTTCCCGATTTTCAAGCAGTTTCGGTAAGTTTTGGTCAAATATTGAAATATTAGATTTAAATGAAAAAGGAATGAAATAGGATTAAATACAGGTGACAAGAGCGAGTTTGTTAAAAATATAATAGTCGTTTCAAAATGGGCAATCTGGAAAATTTTGAACAAAGTTAGATAAGACAAAATTCATATTAGTAGCTCAAAAATTACAAACATTTGGAAAAGAGAATTAAAATCTAATGTTCAAATTTTACTTCAAACAAAATGCAACAGAACAATCGATAAGGAGAAGCTGAAACCGATATCTGATAATTTAGATTAAGTCCTATCTTAACTATCTTAATCATTCTATTCAAACGTTAGTCTTTCTCGGGACAGAACACTTTATTTTATTACGGTCTGCTCTATCACTTCTCTTCAGGGTTTGCTCCACTTACTTATATACTTTTCTTCAATACTTACATTTGTTGATTTATTTAATGCATAATTATTTCTTATTATAGACAAGTCTGTTATATTTCGTGGAATACTTTTTATATACATTTATTATGTTGTATTTGTGATAGAAGATTAATCAATTCAGCTTTAACTTCTATATTGCTAGTACTGAATAATGTTTGGATGATGACATAAAGTTTTTGATCCAAGACCGTCAAAAAGTATTATAATTAAAAACGGAAAGTAAATATAAAGTTACAAAAGTGTCAATTTGCTGGCAGACAGATTAATTAAACATCAGAATTTTTGTATTATATGTTATTTTGCAATGCTTACAGCAAAACTAACAATGCATGGTTACTACCGTTAACAAGGCCGGGATCAGGTACCGGTATTGTATGTATTTTTAACAGATGTACAGATTCCAATAAAATGTTGTTAAATAAAAAAAATAAGTAGGTATACTTTTCTTTGAAATCAATAAAAGGACGGGGGCAACAATAATGTATCCCACTACAAAGATACCCTATTAATAGAACTAGGCATACCAGAAAGCCTTTGATAAGAACATCGTATTTGTCCCAGCCGGAGAGAACTGCATATAATTTATTTACCTCAGTTAAATTGTTTTGGCAGAGGCACCAATTTTCGAGGGAAAGTTGTAAATTTCCGCAAATAATTTTATTGTAAGTTTAGTTCAACAACAATGTTTCATTACAAGATAGCATACACTTTATCCTTCTCGCATGGCTCGATAATGATGCAAGAATAATGACAAAATCTGACAACTTATCCTATAAATCTTTTCAACTAACCTGTCATAACAGGTCCATTACAATCGACTGTTTGGAAACCAATTTCTAAGGCTGCTTGTCTGTAAACTTCTAACCAAGGTGTTATAGGTTCAGCAGTGACAGTCATTGGTCCACCAATACCACGATATGCTACAATATGTTTCATATGTAGTCTCCTAAACATTTATTAAACGTTGTTTGTTGTATTCAATTAGCTACGCCAAATTTCGACTCTAAAGTGCAAACGTTCATTAGCTGCTGACATAAAAGTGGTCTCTTCTCTAATGAAGCCATCGCTTGTTTGAATAACTTAACATAAACAATATTTTCTGGATATCAATGATTTATGCTTATACCTACAGTCGAAATCGTGAAACTTTCAAGTGCGATTTTTTTACTCAGACTCCAAAATCTGCCAGTCCAAAAGTTGGACATCATTAGTCTACTCCCAAGTTAGTGCTCCGAATACTCAACAAAGATTTTTTACCAGTGACCTCTGTCGCTCCTTTCGGGATATCAATCAATCGCACACATTTGAAAATTTTAAAAAAGCTTGAGATTTATGCAATTTTTCAACCATACTATGATAGCTATAAAACGTATGTGCTGTTGATTTGAAGAAAAACAAAATTATTCTCAAGTAAATCTCCCTGTGATATATTTTATTGTCGCTGATTAAACCCGACCAATGTAGGTATGTGCTCATTTACTGCAAGGAGGTGACTTTCAGTGTGTTGTGACAAAAATTTTTACGGCCACCGTCATTAATTTCTAAATCGTAATAGTGTGTCCATCACTATGAGAACATGCTTGAATCCGTCAGTACAGGCTTCTTTCATTTCCGGATGTGAGTTCCGGACACGACATGAGCAACTCGGCAAGTGTTCCTAGAAAAGCAGAGAATGCTTACCCTTCTGGTGCTGCTGTTCCTTGTTGAATCCGAAGTTACTCATTTTTGAGTTCTGTATGATGATATCGTTTCAGATTTTGTGTGTTCCGTGTGCTGTTTGTCTTTGTTTTCTTGTCTGTCTTTGCCCTTTGATTTTTGATTTTTGATTATCCATCGAACGCGGTTTCTATGACTTCTATTTTTACCTTCTTTCATGAGTTCCGGTATCCTTAAATCTTCTGACTTTATAAAATATGGAAGAACATCTCTGTAACTCCACCCAATACAACCTTCCGCTGCCCATTCATCGTAATCGGAGGGACTTCCCCGTATGTGAACCATATATTGTAAAGAGCTAGACCCACCAAGAACTTTTCCACCTGACCAGTAGTCTCGCTGCCATTCAACAAAAGACGCCGATTTATTACATTTTTACATTTAAACCAGTTTAGGTTTCATAAACTTTCCATTTGTTCTTGTAAACCGCTTTGAAACCAATTTTCATTTTAAAAACCAGTTCGGCATTTTGCAAAATTTAAACTGTTTCGAATCATTTTAAACCGTGCCTACTGTGGTTCTGACGGTTTTATACTACAAGATGGCAATCAACTTTATGCTTCAATTGTGATTTAAAATAAAATAAAACAAAGGTTACTATTTAGAGTTGTGCAATAAACAATCAGTGAGGGATTGACTATCTTTTGGAAAGCTTTTTTATGTGAAAATAATATTTTGATTCCCACTTAATGGGAAAAACTATCTAATTATTATTACTTAGATAGAAAAAGTGCTATGCCGACCGCCCGTTGCAATATATTTAGGAATAGCAAGACATATGTGAGACTTCAACATGTTCTTTATCCTGGTAAATGTTATCTTTGGAAGTGTTTTAGTGATAGGGCAAGTTAGTCAGGTAAATTGAATGACATGTGGAAGGTACATTCTACCCGTGGGATCATGGTGATATATTGATTTTAACTAAGACTTCATTTATAAATATAAAATATGGGAAAATATTGTAGGGTTTAGAAGCCACATCAAAACAAACCATTTGTTGAAGGAATGTCAAAATTTAAACCATTTTGGAAACCAAAACGAAACCAGTTTGAAACTAAAACTAAAAACCCAAACTAGTTTTGCCGTTACAAATTCGCATAGATGAAAAGTTTCTTATATATCGGAAATAACCATACACTTTTATATACGAGACTTTTATTTCAGTTTCTTCCGTGTTCATCGTTAACACTAGAAATTCTCCACTTTTTCCCTAGTCAATTAGCACAGAAGACTATTATAGCGAGGAATACTGCAATTAACGCCTACTTTTACATTACATATGCAGCCTATTTTAACATATTTCATCTGACTAGGGACAATAGCTCAAAGTTTTATGCTTAGCTGCAAAACATATACAAAATTAGCAGAGTGAAAGATGAACAATAAACGTGTACTTCAAAACCAACTTCCCCGAGCCTTCTGAAAAATGTCGATACTTATGAATGACCATTAGCGAACCAAATTTTTGGTTCCTTTGTTTGTCAGAATTAAACAACACATCCACTAAAATAGATAACTATCAAAATAATACCACGAAAATCGTTACTCAAGCAAATAACTTACAAACAAAACAAACTTTTTCCCCTTTCCACTTTAATTTTTCGTAGTTCTAAATATTTCAATAAATTACGAGGAATAGTACGTGAGTAGGTGTAAACTAAGTAAAGATAGGTCACTGTTTAAGATTACACGAACAGAGACTTTAAAGTAAATAAGCACAGAGCAATCAACAAAGTTCTTTTGTTTTCCTGATGAAATTTTATGTCCGTATCTGTGAGATCCAGTTTCTGCTTACTCATAAGTAAGAAGTTAGATATTTTTGAAGTTATGTACATGTTACCGCACGCAAAGGAACAGAGCAGTGGAAGCATTGATCATCAAATATACCGATTCGCCATTCTGACACTACCCAACCGTTGACATGTCCCGATCATAAGATAAAAATAAAATCCATTGAAATGCAATCGAAAAACTAAAAATAACAAAATGAAGTGGAGAAAAAAGTGTCATGACTCTGTTATTATCGTAATAATCCATATTGGTATTAACGTACAACAAAATCTATTATCATCCAAAAACAACTGAAACATCTGGATTAGTTACTTGTTATACTGGATACATGAAACAAGAAATTTAAGTATTTTGAGAACTTTATCATGTTTATGTTTGGTATCTTTGTAAGACTAAAACAACACAGACACGATAATAGATAAGGATGAAAATAATACCACGAAACACGTTAAACAAGCAAGTAAATTACAATCAAAACACACTTTTTAAAGTTTCTACTTTTACTTTTAATAGTACTAAATGTATCAGTAAATTATAAGGATTAGTACGTGAATGGTTAAAACCTCAGCAAATTTAATATAGATAACTGTTAAGCTTCCACGAACTGAGAAAGGAAAGAGAAACAATTGTTTCGTTTTCCTGTAGAAATTTTAATGAAAGTGTCAGGGAAATTTTATGTCAGTATCTGTGAAATCCCGCTTCTGTTTCCTCATAATCAAGAAATTTCACTCAGCCTGTACCTTAAAAAGCGAGAGTTGCATGATTTTTTATACATGCTGCCGCACGTAAAACAGAGCTTATTGAAGCACTGATCTTCAAATGTACTGATTCGCCATCCGTGGACATGTCCCGTTCAATAGATAAAAATAATATCCATTGAAATACAATTGATAAACTTAAAATAACAAAATGAAGCGGAGACAAATGTGTCCATATAATAAAAATTGATAAAACTCTCTTGAATATTAAATATAATGTACAACAAAATATATAATTATCCAAAGTAACTGAAACATTTAGTTTATTTGTTATATCAGATACAAGAATTTAAGTATAGTGAACTTTATGTTTGGTTCCTTTGTAAGAATACAACAACACCGACACGAAAATAGATAAGGATGAAATAATACCACGAAAATCATTACCCATGCAAAAACAATTACAAACACAACAAACTTTTTTCGCTTTCTGCTTTAATTTTTCACAGTTCTAAATATTTCAATAAATTACGAGGAATAGTACGTGAATGGGTGTAACCTAAGCAAAGATAGGTAACTGTTTAATCTTCCATGAGCTGAAACAGGCAAGTACAACAGTAGAGAACAATTAGTTAGAAAAGTTGTTCTGTTTTCCTGTAGAAATTTTTATAAAAGTCCCAGGGAAATTTTACGTCAGTATCTGTGAAATCTAGTGTCTGTTTCCTCATAATCAAGAAATTTCATTCTCTACCTTAAAAAGCGAGTCTGACATTATTTGATGACAAAAACATACACAACTGTCTGTGTTCACGAAAGTGTAAACTGGAAACTATACAGATTTTTATGAAGTTCTGGCTTTAATTTCTCGTTCAATTTTTTTTTGTTTTTGTATTTTATAGTAGGCAAAGCTACCGCACGAAGTCAAGTCTGATCGCTTAAAATATAAAAATTTTGTCATTTGTTTTTCACGAGTAATCAAATTTAATTGTCCCTTTTTTACATAAAATATTTTATGTGTTTAACGACTGGCATGTGACCTCATGGGCTTTAAGTATAACGTTCTCTTTAAGAAATCCTTCGTCAAAATTTGTCACTCTCAGCTCAGCCGTTAGAAACTGAACAGAAATAAAACTACAGCAGTGAGTTTTCGAACGACTATAAGACGAAAGTTACAGGAAAAATTTACAAACGATTTTTAAAAACGTTATATTTTAGGACCATGGGTTTACATACCCGTGGTTTCTTATATAAAAAAGGGTGTCACATGGTTGTATGTGTTTGCATGTTTTGTTGTTTGAAGGTCGCTATTTATCGCTTTTTGTGAACTTGATGAAATTACAACGTGAGACCAAACTATAATTTTCTCTTCTCGTCATTGTAAAATGACATTTTATTTCCTGTCCGACCATGCAGGTATCGCTCTTTACATGTAAAATCTCATTGATTGGTCAAAACAGAGATATTTTGGTATTCCTCTGTAAAACAATGTAAAATTACATGGAATTTCTATTGTTTAGTTAAGACCAAGCAAAATCCATATCATTGCAAAGTTTATAGGAGTTTTTACATGTTTACTGATAAATTTGCAAACAAATATCATTACATGAGGTAATTCTGTTTGTCGGTGGTCAAAACTAATTCACGTTTATTCGTTCCTTTTAATTTTATCATATATGATTCTAGAGCAGTAAAAAAGTTTTCAGATACCTGTTTGTCTAATGCAAATCCAGAGTTTTTCTGTGGAACTGTGAAATACTGCCAATCCTGCCTGGAGAACTGTAGCCTAGATGCTGACAATGGTATACTGATATAGTCGTTATCGAGATCTGATGAACCAGCCTCTAACACCAGTACAGACAGCGGATCTTCCGTTAATCGGGCTGCTAAAACAGAACCAGCTGTTCCACCGCCAACTGTTGGGAACAAAAT
>JAOXYH010083615.1:0-10802 GCA_028566455.1 Botula fusca
CTCGGTAACAGATGAAAATGACGTGGTACTTAGAATTGAAGAACGGCTTCACGGCAAACGTGGAAGAACGAACGACCTCTCTGTGTCAGGGAAACCATGATTTAACGCAACTACACAAGGTTTGTCGAATAAATAAGAAACTGATTGGCTTATTAAAATGTAAATAAAGCTTAAAACTTCCCATTTTCAGGACAACTTCGCCATAGTGCTTAAGGAAAACTTCAAAAAGGCAACTTCGTCATTTAAAAAATGAATGCAAATATCCCAAAATGCAGTTGTAACGGGTAATAAATATATAAAACAATAAAATATATAAAAATAAAATCTGATAACAGTCATTTAGGTTAAAATATTCTATGCTTGGAGTCATGATATAGTATGCTAGAAATCACGCGATATATTTCTGAATCATAAAAATCTGAACTACCCCCAGCAGACGACAAATGACGTCATCACATGTAGTGTCTCCAGCGTATAATAGTTTGGTTTTTTCTGAGGATTATTTTCAGCTCTCACGATTTATGTGTAACAGGAGACCAATGAACAAGTTTCGCATGAATTATTGAAAAAATCAATTAATATTCATTTACAGATGAAGTCATGATATTACAACATTCAGTAATCGTGAATTTCCCAGTGAAGACAATAGGACGTTTGAAAATGCAAAAAGTTTGATCGTTTATCTAATGAACCAAAATAAAACTATAGGCTCACTTGAGCCTGTATCGCCGGCCTTGGCTTAATTCTACCTAGTCTAAGTTTTTTTCTTTTCTTATATATTTTTTTTTTTTTGGTTAAAAGTCGCATCTAAAGAGAAAAGGGAAGATATATTAAATGTGAAGGAAAACGGATAAAAAACATCATACTGCATGAATCTATAGTAAGAGAACATTCAAAAAAGAAAGCAGCACTACTGAAAGAGTTTTTAGATCTGTTCATTTTGTTCAAGCTACTGTGATGGCCGACATTTCAGGATTTGCATAGCTCAAAACTTTGTAGAGGTCTATCCAAGGAACATTTCTCTATTGTTTCCGAGAAGGCCTTCAAAGGTATTTCCCGTAGGGTCCGGTGTTAAACTATGCCCTACAGTGGTTGACATGTTGAAATTCCAATTGGCAAGAAAAACAGTAACTTTTTAAAAGCTCGATCCAAGAAACATCCTACCCATTACAGCTTAATTCGGCTCATTGGTTTCAGAGAAGAAGTCGAACAGTTGTCAGCCAATCAGAACCCATGCTGGCAATATTAAAATCTGGTGGGATAATCAGACATATGTTTGGTAAAAGACTATCCGTGGAACATTCCTACCATATATATACATGTAGCTCAAATTGGTTCATTGGTTGCAGATAGCTCAAACTGGTTCATTGGTTGCAGATACATTTAGTTCAAATTGGTTTATTGGTTGCAGAGAAGAACTCGAATATGTCAGTCGATCGAAAGTTGTGGTGGCCATAATGAAAATCAGACGGGATCGTCGGATATACTTATGGTAGAGGACCACTGAAGAAATATGCCTGCCACATCTGGTTTGAATTGTCCCAGGGGTTTCAGAGTAGCAGTCGAAAATGTATCGGCTAATCAGAATCCATGTCGGCCATATTGAAAATCTGGCGGTGTCACCGGAAAAGGATATGAGTTTTGGTTGAGGATCATCCAAGGAATATTGCTCCCGAGTGTTGTTCAAATTGGGCTTTGGTTCCATGGGAGAAGCTGATAACGTGTCAACCAACCAGGAAGGTCATATTGAAAATATGAGGTCATCCCCCATTAGTTTTGGTAGAGGATCAACCAACATTCCTACCAAGTATACTTGAAATCTGTCGATTGAAAGGTAAAAAAAAACATCAGAAGGCATGCTGAAAATTCGGCATGGTAATCCGAAACAGTTTTGGTAGGGGACCAACCAAGGAACAATTCTATCAAGTATAGTTCAAATTTATTGATTGTTTTTGGAGAAAAAGTCGAAAATATTGCTTCCAATCAGAAACCGTGGTTGCAATACTAAAAATCAGGGGAGTCATCGGACACAGTTTGGTACAGGACCATCGAATGAAAATTCCTAATATGTTTATTCCAACTGACCCAATGGTGTCAGAGGAGAAGAGCTTTAAATGCAAAGTTAACATGCGTACGGGATATGGACGCCAAGTGGGAGCAAAAGTTCCCCTTGGCCTTTGGCCATGTGAGCCAAAAAGGATTCTTTGTATAAGAACTTGATTAAAGCTTCCATGGTTTTCTAAGACACTAACCAAACCTAACTAAAGTCTCTATTTGAGTATTGCTTCCCCTAAGGAATGTTTTTCAAAATATTATCAATGCTAACATAGAAAGCATGCATGTTCCTTTATGTTTTGTATTTTTCAAATGTCTGCTACACTTCAAAAGCTAAGAAACTTATCCAATTTTAAACGACAATGTGTAGCTAGTTACGACCTGGTCTGAATATGATTGATATAGATGTGATGTATGATATGTGCTAGTCATACTGGACTGTTTTCCTCACTTGATATGGAGACTTTGTTATAGTTTCCATCAGTCACGTGATTTCCTCCACCGTTTTCTTTAATAAATTCCTTTGTTTCGATGTATTCGTTTTCACTATCTTCATCATTAAATACATTAGTTTCATCTTCAAATGCGTTTCTTTTTGTACGTTCAATTTTGCCTATTCCATACTGTACATGTGTGTAGTACAAGACAAAATTGCTCACTATAATAGGCACCGTGAAAGCGATCATTAATAGACCGGAAATTGCGCAGAGCGAGCCTACGATATATCCATACGCAGTTTTTGGAAATTTATCACCGTAACCGACTGTGGTCATGGTAACAACGCTCCACCAAAATCCAATTGGAATGTTGTCAAATCCTTTGTCCGATTCTGCAAAGTGAATCAGTGAAGCAAATACAATCATTCCGATCAATAAGAATACAAACATTAAGAGAAGTTCGTTGAAACTAGCTTTCAAAGTGTACAATAAAATCCACAGACCCGGTACATGACGTATCAACCGGAAAATACGACACAACCTGAGCATGCGCAATATAACAATAAATTCCATAAAAGGCATTTTCTCACCGGAAGGGTTAACTATATATATGATAAACTCTACGTAGTCGGGTAAGATTGCCAGAATATCAATAATGTTTTGTGCAGTTGTTATAAACTGAAGTTTGGCAGGACAAAACACGAATCGACAAATAAATTCTATCGTAAAAAAAGTAACACAACACAGATCAATTATTTTCAAGGCTGGATGTGTAACGAGTTGTCGTTCTGTGGTACTGGAGTTTGTTGTATTCGGATGACTTGGAATGGTTGTGACAGGTGTCTCTGTTAAATATGTTGATTCTGGTTGCAAACTGTATAAAGCTTGGAAAGACTGGAGGGAATTTCTATCCACTTTAAATGCCGGATGTGTCTCTGCACAGAAGGAAAATATGGACAGGAAAACAAAAATGATAGAAATCCAAGCATATACCTGAAATAGTAAAAGAAAATATATTATGACTTGAGCAAACCAAAGAACAATGTGAATGTTACCGTTCACCACATACACCAGCTACAGTAGGCCTTGTGATGTAGGGACCTGGGTGGTCGAGTGGTTAAGGTCGTTGGTTTACCTGTATAATCACTGTAGTTTATCACCTCTGTGTTGTGAGTTCGCGCCCCGCTTTGTAAACAAAAAAGGGTGCACTCGACTTGCAACCGTACGTGATAAGGTTCGTCAGTTACCTGCCCAAGGTCGGCGGATCCCTCCGGGCATTCCGGCTTCCTCCGCCACTAAACTGACCGCCATATAGTGGAAATACTGCTGAAAGTGGCGTTAAACCCCAATCAATCAATCAATCAATCAATCAATCTTGTGATGGAATATTTAACTTTTTTTCCAACATGTTCTACATGATGTAGATTAATGTAACTTTGCAAAAGGATGCATCTTGGGGGCTCTGTCAGCCTGTCTTCAAAAGTAGATCACCTTAACCCAGATTTCATGCTTCAGTGGTCTTACAGCATCTGATTAAAGTTTACATCCAACATGTTCTCTTTGATGTGTAGCTTGACATAGGGATGCATCTTGGAGAGTCTGTCTATAAAAGTAGGTCACATTGATTTCGATTTCATGCTCACTGGTCTTCCAAATCTTCTGATAGTTTAGTGGCAAATGCCCGTTATGAGTCGAACTTTGTTGTTGGTGACAAACTATGTTTTTAGTTCTGTTATGATAACTTTTTTTTTGGATAGAGATGTGCTACTGACCAAAAAACTATCATCGTGGTAAAAGTTTCGTTCATTCGCACAGACCTTCTGTCAATGGGAACTTTAAACTTTAGGTATTATGTATCAGTGCGCTATGTACTTGTACCTACACATTTAATGATCATTTATTGTCATTTTGTAAGGGTGATAATTTCTATTATTATTTTGGACTTTTCACGTAATGATGACTTTAAGCCAAGATAATTATATTAGTAGTATTTAGTGTTATCACATGACGGAGTAATTTGGTAACGGAATAAACAATCACACGGTAATTACCTTACATCATAACGACAAAAACAAGGCTTATGTAAAGGTTTGTTAATAGCTCGTAGCCATACGGACATCATATTACAGGTTCTAGAAAGCGTATTGGGTTCAGTCCATCATTTTGCACTTGAAATTAAAAGCGAAGCGTAAAATAAGAAGAAAAAACCGGCCTTTGCAGATCATCAGAGGCGTCGTATTTTCAATTAACGTAAAAAATCTACATGAAGAATTACGTGACGTTTCAGTGATTCCAGCCTTCCCCACTCCTATTTCAATGCATATGGCAAAATGGTGGCCAATTTTTATGCACGATCTTTTATTGTACTATTGAGACACGTAAGGTATCAAAGGGTATTTGACATGAAGAGAGTCCCGTTGGCGTAGCGGAGATTATGAAGTACGGAGCCCTGTTGGTTTCATAGAGATTTAAAAAAAATCTCATTTACATGAGATAGTGGTGAATCGTGTGAATGGAGTAGATATAAAGTCCAGCGCTAAAGATTTATGCTGGGTTTACACGTACATTTAATGCGTATCGAAAACGTTTCGAATGCGCATCGAAAACACTTGTCGTGTCCACACGTCACTAAATTATCAGTGCGCATTGAAAACGTTTCAGCTAACACGCATTATCAATAACGTTTTCGACGTCGCGTTCACACGTAATACGTATTCGATACGTTTTAGATGAATGCGCATTGGCTAATACGCACCAAATACGTATTACGTGTGAACGTAGCATAAATTCAGTGGAGAACGATGTTGTTTAGGTACTGTAAAGAGAACACAACTTTGCGACGTTTCATGAATCATTTTGGCAACGTTCTGAAATAAACGTCGCGCACGCACGACGTTACATATATTTTGAGAACGTCACAGCCAAAGGGTTAATATGCTTGGGGTGTTTTTCTCCCATTACACAGGTCTACGTTTCGGCCTCTCATCCAACAGACTAGCATCGTTTCTGGAGATTATCCTTGAGAGAGAGTCGAAAATCGGGTCGACGGCTTATTATTCCAGAGAGGTTCATCCATTCGTACATTTACGTATCAGCATCTTAAAACCATAGAGTGATCAATTTATTCCTGTCCTTTTTGCACCCAGCACGTTTAAAAGTAAACCCAAACTAGTCAATTCATTCTCAAAAGAGGGGGCAGGATGGGTTCTGATCTCGGAATCCATAGAAATAATTGGCATTATCCTAAATTCACATTGGGAAAATAACTTCCCAATCCCCCCGAAAAAAATAATAAGATTTAAAATAAATAAACCAATAAAAATAATAATAAATAATGGTCAATCCTCAATCTCGCTAAGAATAATCCCGCATTCCCGACTATAAATTCGCAAAATCCCGTCATCCCAAATATGGTCCTTCCACCCGTCTCAAAAAGGAAATGTGCAAATGATCTTGGAAATGCATTGTCTCGTGGGACAAAACTTTCAACAGCCTTTAACTAGCACACCTTTTGTTACCTTTTACATTGAAATAGATTTTGCGTTATCTTTAATTGAACAAAATAATAACATTAAACCATTATTTAAACCTGCCCACTGACAGGTCTAAATTAAACCAAGTTTAAACCTGCATTTAAACTAAGTTTAAACTAAACCAGTTTTATGAATACGGATTAATTCAAAACTTAGTTTAGGGCATTTTTAAACTTAGTTTAAATTTAAACCACCTTTATGAATACGGGCCAATGGTTAAACGTTGGAATTGAGAAGATTTTAAGTTCTCCTAGATGTACTTGCTTGGTACATTTGTGAAAATTTGCGTTTTGCACTCAAAGTATTGAGCTGTTACCTAAAAAAATAATTTTTCTACAGATATGGCCTTCAGTGAACAACTCTTTGAAAGTTTGAAAGCTATGTTGATAAACAATGGTTTGGAAAAAAACCCCAGAAAAGTCACTCGTTTTTAGAGGTACTCCATCGAAAACAGAACTCTTGGGAAGTACAAAGCTTTGTTGATTATTGTTGGCTTGAGGTGTCAAGTATCAACAAGAATTTTATTCATATAATAAATATATTTAAGCATGTAGATGTAAAAGAGTACCATATCTGGAAGAAAGTCTGCATGAAAATATAGACGTTTCAAATTTAAGTATAATACATATGTTGAAAAATAAACCCTTTACCTTATCGAAAGTTTAAAATATTATTTGTAATCTTCAAACAGATATGTCATCTTTGCTATACCTAAATTGGGCATATCATTTGTCCTCAGTACCCTCGGAAATCAAATCTGAAAATTCAAATTTAATCTGGTAAATCTTAACTTTAACTGTAGTCCACCGAAATCTTTGAAATGCGTATAGTTAAAAAGGGAAACACGAAAAATTGATTGAGAAAATGTAATGAATTTGTAAACTTTCGTAAGGACATTAAACAAACGAAGACGAAAAAATGATTGGTAAAATGTTTCGAATCTGTAAACTTTCATAAGGACATTAAACAAACAAAGACGAAAAAATGATTGGTAAAATGTTTCGAATCTGTAAACTTTCGTAAGGACATTAAACAAACAAAGACGAAAAAATGATTGGTAAAATGTTATGAATCTGTAAACTTTCGTGAAGACATTAAACAGACAAAAACACGTCAAATTAAAATTTTCTCTTTTGAAAGGACTCATGAATTGGACGATTTCAAACAGATAGGTCAGATTCCGAGAGCCGTAATGATTACCGATGTTTCATCAGAAAATCCGTTGAAATGGTCAAACTGTTTTTATTTGTTTGCACGATAAGCTGATTGGAACTGCAATAACACGATAAGAGGTCGTTCAGCAAATTGTATATTTTGTTATGAATTACGAACTTTTTTAGGAGTTTCATTTTTAGTTCAAGTTGTATGTAATGCATTTTTTTCCGTAGAACTATTTCAGTCGCACTCTTTCTGTATGTATTTTGACAATTTGATTTATAATACAATTATACGAGACGCATATAATGAATATGCATGCATACTATATGCTTCAATAGAACCATATTTCTAGTGGATCTTAGTGGCAATAATACATGAAGTTATACAGTAAAATTATTGTAAATAGCTCTCACCTCAAAACAATCTTGAGATGGTGAGTCCTGGACTCACCACTTTTAAAAATGGTGAGTCCCAAAAATTCTGATGATCGTTTTCAGAGATCTGATTGTCAACAATGAAACGGGTACATTTTACATAGCCGGTGATGTCATAAAGATGCCCAAACTTGCAAAAACTCTGGAAGCAATAGCGTATGAAGGTGCAGATGCATTTTATAATGGAAGCCTAACAAAAGACATAGTAGCTGACATTCGAGATGCTGGTAATCCTTTGTTCTTTTCATGATGTACAGAGTTATGTGGAATGTCTTGATCATCATTCATTTTGTTACGATTATATATTATTACTGTTTTTATCGTTTTGTGTTAAGTTAGGAGAAAAATTTGAAGAAAAATAAATAGGTATGGCTATTGCTATCGTTTTTATTTCACCCAGAGCGCCGATTTGTGAATACCTTAAGTTTTCTATAAAGATTAAAATTGTCGCAATTTAAGCATTAAATGTACTACCAGCATCAGATAATGAGGCAATTATTGTCCATTAAATATTAATCTGGTCCATATTATTCGGCGTTTTGATGCCGTTTGATAAAATTGGACGTTTTTGCATGTCTTACTGATATTTACTATGAAAAATAAATTAGAACCAACATTTACTTAGTGGTCTTCGAAAAATCTGATGTATGTACACTCTCAACACAACAGTATAAATGTTTTGGTTCGGTCGTCTGTTACGTAGAATTATCTTGTTAAATACAAAAAATGGCCGAAATTGATAGAGACTGGTTTACATAACTGCCATATTTGGCTGTAAATAACCGTTAAACCTCAAGACTAGGACAGACACAAACGACACAAACGCTCTTATTCGAAATTGCGTTTTTCTTTCTTTTACAAAAGCACGAAAGATAGTTACTATTAATATGCATCGAGTTCCTTTTTGCAAAAAATTTTAAATCCACAAAACAGTAAAGTTTCTACAAAATATGAGTATCCAAAGCGAACCAACCAATAAAATAATAAGCAAAAGATATCATGAAAGCATATTTCATACATCTTTCAGTTGGTTCTCATAAGGGCTAAATTTTCTTGAAACAAAATATGAAATGGTAATAGCACAATTGGCAAATTTATGCAACTTGTTCTGATAAAGCATATATTTGTGGCGTTATCATGATATCTTATCGACCAACCTTTCCAAAAAATACTTATATAGTAGTATATATTTATTCGGTGATAAATACATGTTGCTCATAGATCTATTTTTGCCCTAAAATTGTCCTTGTTGCGCGTCATTTCATGAAAAATATCATAAACTGCAAAATTCGTTTTAATCGATTTTTTATCATTATCAAAAATAATTTGTTTCCTGAATCCTTTCACTCCATGTATCCTGATGCCATGAACAAAGTTGCTTCCTGTGAGTAAATAAAGTAAAATGGAACTGCAAACAAACCAAAAATTATATTCCCGATACGCTTCAATCTATATTAGAAGTAAATTCTTGAAATATCAACGGATTAAACTTGAGATAGTGCTTACATACAATGCAGATTGTTATGAAATTATAAAAATAGATCTTTTTTGCGTGTGCATCAATCTCATACGATGAAACAGAGACTTTTATGACTCACTCCACAAAATCACCTCTGCCACACCGCATGAGGAATATCTCATCGTGGATAAACCACATCCCGCTCATGCGGTCGTCAGTCAGGTCATTATAGAAAAATGTCACTGTGTAAAACTTCAAAGCAAAATTAATGTGACAATTTATGTGACGTCACAATGAACAATGCATGGTTAATCCAACATGGAGGTGAAGGTTTAGAAGAGATGATAATCTGACAAAGATAGGGCTATACACCTTTGTTTTGGAGATGCATGTGCATATCTTAAAGTTTGTTTCATAAGAAATTATAAATTGTCGAATCAATGGATTGATGAGAGTTGTTTAAAGTGACGTTAGCAGTATTACATCGAGAATATACAATCAAGCTTTGTCCTAGAAAAAACATGCTGAATTGTATTGAAGTGTTGCCGAGTTGTACTAAATTGTCATCTCCATTGAAACATTTAGGATCCTCATGATTCATCTTTTTTCTTGGATACATTTTCGTGGTTTAACAAAAATATGAGGTTTTGAGGATGCTTAATTTCGTTGTTTTATTTTTTCTTAGAAACAAAGTAACAAGTAAACATAATTTATAGTTCTTGGATACATAAATTCGCGGTTCGACATTTCCCACGAAATCCACAAAAATTGATATCCCACGAATAATTATCACCTACAGTATTTACCACATATCATTTATTGTTCAGGGGGAATCATCACAGAAGAAGATCTTGCTATGTATACTGCAGTTAAAAAGGAACCATCAGTAATCAAGTTGAACAAGAACCAGACAGTTTACTCCCCCAAACCACCATCTAGTGGAGCAATATATCAATTTATTTTAAACATACTAGATGGTAAGTCAAAGATACACAGTATCTTTTCACATCAGCAGCATTATTCAGAACAGTTGGTGGTATCAATTATATTGGACTGCTCAACTATTTTGTATTTAAGAAAAGAAGAAAGACACAACTGCAAATTTCAAAATTTTTTTAATGTAGTACAGTTTAATCATCTACAGATACCCAGATAATGACAGAGAATTAAAAATTATAATGACACTGATTCCAGTTTCTTGAAAAACTAAAGGTCAACTGAAGAATGTAGAGAAACATTTTCTCTGAAGATGTACAAATGCATGTCATGTTTTACTTATTAAAGGAAATCGTGAGTTAAACATATTTCTATTGACCATCGAACTCTGCTTTATACCTAGACTTGTAATGATGTTAACTTTAAATTTGATTGTGACCTTAACCTCTCTGAGAAGAAATATACCCATGTCGCCGGCGTATGGTGCCTACATTTCACAATTGATTTACTACTTCCGAGGTTGTGATTTATACCGTAACTTTTAAACTGAGGGAAATAACTATCACATAAAATTTTTGGTCAAATTTATGTTCATCCTTTGTTAATATCATTCCAGAAATTCTGTGGTCGCCATCATATTACGATTTGTCCGAAGTTGACTTCAAATGCGATCTTTTCACTGGCTAAAGCCTGCCGGAAAAATCTTTTAGACCGATGGGAAAATCAATTTTTATGAATGAAAATTGTTTTGTAAGCCTATAGTGCTCCTCCCACTGATACTTTTCATTGG
>JAOXYH010083724.1:0-10800 GCA_028566455.1 Botula fusca
TTTTGCATGTGGTCGCTTTTACAATTTTTTGTTACAGTTATGATCTTCCAAAGCTTTGATATCCAGCCTCGCTGACGAGTAATAAATTTACGAAATATGCACATGAAGATGCCCTTTCGAACTCATCAAACCATTGAACCGACTTATTAACAAGGGATACAGTTTCAACATTGTGGTTTAATCACCTAATCGAGTTTTTTGGGCACCAATATCAATTACCTTATAGACTCATTAAAGAAAGCTTAACTGATTAGGCCTGATATGTAACTTGGTCCAGTGTTTTGGTCTTGTACTATATTTTGGTCTTCTATACTAAATGTCTAGGTGACCGGGATAGCAGACTGATGTCTCTTAAGATCGGCAAGCTTGAAGATTCCGTCTTTCTGTTATGCTTCCTGAGCTTTCTTTCAGTTAACTGCGATCCCTTGTTTTATTTCTGTGTATTGATGGCCATTGGAGTTGGAAGCATCTCAGATCTCAGATCTATCGTGTGTCTTTGTACCTTTTTATTTTACTTGACCATATCAAAATAGGGGAAGGGTTGTAGCTCCACAAAACTAGCTTAACCCCGCCGCATTTAATACGCCTGTCCGAAGTCAGGAAAGCATGGTCATGATGTCTTTGTTTTTTCATTACTGATTAGTTTATTTTCTTGTTTATATTCTGACATGATGTGGTACTGCTAGACTAAACGACTCTGAAGTTTATTCTGGGGCCATTCAGAACTTCCAGAATGGTGTGGCTCTTCTATATTGAAGTTCTGGATGTTTTTGTTATTTACCTGTACCTGTATTTTTTGCTTTATTTGTGACACCACTCCATATCTTCACATCTGATGCAAAAAAAAATCGGCATAAACTGAATCACACTGTAATTTGTTTTTTGTATTATTTAAATCAATCTTATCAGTTTTTTGCAAATTCCAGTTGTTGTAAACCCGCCACCCCTCCCGGTTCGTTAATCAAAATTTATATAGACTACTGAACCTTCAATGAAACCTCCAAGTAAAAACATTACTGATTTTGTAACCTAGCATAGAAGTATAAGGACTCGGTTCCACGCTGAGTGGTCTTGGTGTACCTAGCCTATTTACACGTTCAAGCCCCATCGAAAGGAGTCGAAAGTCCCCTTCCGGCTTGCGTAGGCTGTTTAGTGGATCAGCTACTCATCCAAATCCAAGCGGACATAAAAATTTTTTCAAAGCGACCATACTTGTATATTGTGTATTTTTAGTGCTTTGAGGATCCTTAGTTTGGATCATCATCTTTTCAATATGTCATATATTACGGATCCAATACACATAAAGTGAAATTGTGCATTTTGTACTTGATTATATGCGACATTTTGGTTGGGAACATCTAACCGTTCATTTTTTTTTCATTTTACGCCTCCAGAAGTTGATACCTAATTTCAACAAAGCTGAGATCAATCCGATTGGAAGTGTTAATGTGGATCCTGTATTTCGTTTAACATGGGGATGAATTAACATTCTAAATATATGGTGTAATCATTTTGTGCGTTCTGAATATAGCTTCATTGAGGTTTAAATTAACAACGTGCACAATAAGCGTATGTAATATTTTATGTCAACCACTCCTTATACAGTGGATTTTAAAAACCCAGCTATATCAGATCATCCATGTGTATACTTATTTCTTCAGTGAGGATCTTTAAGGGATATTTTGGGTAAATTTTAAGGGGCGGGTTATTAGGTATCCCTTAACTGTCATGTATACTAACATTATTTTGGTCGATCATACCAAAGTAATGATACTTTATAGCGAGTGCAGCGAGCGCTTATAGGAGCGTACTGGTGTTGTAGAAAGGGCTTTGCTTGATCGGAAATTAATTGAGGGCGCCATCTTGCAGTCTGAAGTGAATTATGTTACATAGTTTCCTCTAAATATGCATTGCTCAAACATAACCGGAAATAAGGAATTCCATGCTATCCAGCGGTGAATTTATAAGAAATAAGATAAAATAAATGCATCAAAAGCGCTAAATAATTGTAAAATATATAAGAAAGATATCGAGATATCGCAAGATTTCAAAACAAGATACTTGTGAATTTTCTATTTATTTTCCAAATTATGACGTCACAGTATCAAAGGAGAGTCAGTGACGTCAGTATAAGTAATATTGTGGCGACGTCACAAAGGTCGAGCAGAGTTGCAAAGTCGGGCACTAGGTGTATTTCTGGGTTCGCTTTTTAGGCCAAGCCTACTACATATAATAATGATTTTGATGCATCCGATGTGTACATTTTGTTAACAGGTTACCCGTCAGAGATGCTAGGGGCAAAAACATGGGGAGTCCATAATTGTTACCACAGATTCGTAAAGCAAGCACGTGATAAAATGACCGAAAAAGTAAGCCAGACAGAGCTTTGCATGAGGGAGATAACTCTGTAGTTTTTAAGGTCTCATTATACACTTCTAGGTCAATTGGCCAATTCAGTCAAATATTTCTTAAGCAGAGCGAAATGTGTTGTATGTACTGGATATTTTGTCTAAATGATTAGAATTGCATATGTGGGCTTCATATGAAGCTGAGAATGCATGTTTTACAGGTATATTTAATATTTGTAGCTAGTGCGTAGGGATCTTTTCTTATTGTTTCTCGATCAACCCTGTGCTTTTCTGTTCTGACTGAATTGTAGGGCAATGTGAAAAAAAAACACAGTCTGATCATGTTGTGGTCTTCCAAAGTTTTGGTCCCTAGCATCGCTAACGAGTAATTAATTTACGAAATGTGCACATCCGGTATGAACTGTTTCACACTTTGTTTTTTTATTCAGGTATATTTTGTGAAAAAGTTCAACTATGAGCGTACCATGATTGCAAAGTTTGATAATCTTGAGTGTGAATGTTTTGCATAGGTATATCCCTATATGCAGATTAAAACCTATAAGTTCAACAGAACTTCTGAAAATCACTTTTTTGAAGCCTATGGAAACGTCGAAGATGTATAATGAGAATTTAAACACGATAATTTTAAAATATCATTTATGTAGTCCACAGCAGTGGCATCGACACAGTTGGACAGTTATTTCGAAGTAATGGATTATGATGAAGCCGGTGTGCATGTACATTTTAACTCGTCACCTTTGCTAGGGGCAAAAACTTTGGAATATGTGCTATATTGTAGGACATTCTTTGAAATATTTTAATACTTTACAAGTTATTTCAGAAAAATATGTCTTTCAGATATTTCAGAAACCATGACACACCAGGAACAAAAAGAGAGAGAAAATTTCCTTCGGAATGCAATTTTGACCGTTGACCACTCAAAAGAATCATTAATATCTTTATTAGAATTAGATCTCCAACAAAAACATTTAACATTTGAACAGTTTCTTAACCAGAATCAACATGAGATTTATCACCTGTGTTACGGTAACTGTTGTAGATCATGTGCTTATCCATCACATAAACGAGTTTTATATCCTTCTCAGTTAGAAATATTATTCATCAAAACTAGCAAGTTACCAGGACATAACTATTCACGGAGATCGCCTGACTTTTGCTGTAGTGCTGCCAAGACAGGAATTACAACGAGCGTACTTGATCTGACATTAGCACGATGTCTTTTGGTAAATTTTTGCTCTGATGTTTTCTGGTACAGTTGTCTGCAACATCAAAGTAAAACTCTGGAAGATTTTCTGAATCAGAACAAACATATGATATACCATCTCTGGCAGTACAATACACCATGTTGCCTGTGCCCAAATCATTTCCCATTTCCTACAAATTTCCGATTGATAAACCAAACAGAATGGGCCAACATGTACCAATTATCCTGTCTACCATGCAGTACCCATCGGAAGCGGCCTCATGGCGGAACGACAAGCACCACCATATGTTCTGTTTCCGCGACAAAGGGTATAGCTTTAAGTCAGTTAAGTTTACAGTTACAACAAACAATTCTTCAGTATTGTTGTCCATTGAGGGCATCAGTAGAAACCTTGGTAAAAATACGAAATCATGCTTATGGACACAGTGACAGAGCCAGAATATGTGATGCTGATTATCTTAAATACAAAACTGATACTGAAGACAGCATACTTGACATTGCTCGGATTTGTGGCATGGAAGTGGAAGTAAGGCAGAAGCTTGGGGATGTACAGTTTAGGACACTGGACGAAACAATTTGTCTACAGTATCAAAACACGCTGCTGGATTGTAGAAGACGAAACAATGATATGAAAATGGTGCGTATTGGAAAAAAGTAAAAATTTTTTATTTGCCTATTTTAACTTTAAGGAACATTTTGAGAGCACAACGTTGATATAAAAAGAATTAATTGTTGTTAGGGAATTGCTGTGATAAATAGTTTTCAAAGTCATACATAGCATCGTTTAAAATGGGATTTTTATGACATAAAAAGTGGCTAGAGCAAGAGGGCTCTACATTCAAAGAGTTTTTTCTCAATGACAAAATAGTGATTTCACGTTTCGACTTTTAGTATATTCTTATCAAAGAGCAAAAACTGAGCTTTTAGCTTCATCAGACATGAGCCCATTGTAGATAAAAGTTCTATGCTAAGCTACATTTGCGAAAGTGCCCATCCTGCTTTTATTCAGTTAATCTGAAAATTCCAATCTGTTGGTTTTATTATGTCCAAGATTTCTGAAAAAAAAACTGTTCACAGGTTTTTCTTTTAGTAATTTTGAGCTGCAATCATCTTTAATTGTTAATCGACACCGAAAACACAGGTTAAGAACAGGGCCACACACAGATTATTCAACCCATTAAAAACTCAATTGGCGTTTTAGTTCCTGCCAAAATGGTTAAACTTTTACCATTGAAAACGCATTGTCAACCCTGGCAGCCATATTAATCAAGACTTTATTTTCATTCCGGACCATGAAGTAAATAGTCATATTCAACTTGGATTAAATATGTCAAACTATCTGTATATATTTCCCAAAAGTTTATTGCTTCATGATTTTATAGGACTAAAACAGTTAACTAAGCAGTCATGCACATATTTGAATGACAGATGTAAAATGGTTTCGTTGCATTTCACATGAGTAGTATCTTTTGTGGTTTGGGCATCTTTGCTTAGTATGGTTGAGGCGAGAACAATCAAAGCATCATACTTTCAACTATTGTTCAATTGGCTTTGAAGATGATAAAATGTCAGTCAATCAGGATGTTGAATTTCTGACGAGACGTAATTTTGATAGACGATTACTTCAAAATGATAACAGCCCAGTCATTTCACAGGACTATTTCTTGAAAAAAGTGAATGAAGACGAATGACATAATTCACATAGCTTTAACGATTATATTTTGTCTCTTACAATTGTAGCTGATATTTTGCAATAAATTTATAACGGGTTAACTCGCTTCTATGGAGCTTTTAAGCAGTCGATTATTACTTTCAGGGGCTAAATTAGTATCATCGTTATATTAACCCCGGAGAGTCGACCATAATAAAGTATATTTGCGTCCAAAAAGGTTGCATTTTTGTTTCAGACTTATTAATATGGTTTGTCGAAACTATTGTCCAATTATATTGTGCCGGAATTGGTTATGTTAGCCTTCCAGAGCACCTGAAATCACTACCGACTTTTATTGAAATTCGTATTGTCCAAGATTTGGTTTAATTTTTACTTTTATGTTGATGCCTATTTGTTTGTATACCTTGTCATCTGTGTTTTTACCTTACCCTACACATCGCTTCGGTTTTTAGCCAGACTGCACACAGTACAAATCCGGCTTATAGTATGGTGAATGGTGGACGGGCGGGGAAATAGGATACTTATTTCTGTATACAGGTCTTTGAAACTTTGCAGACTGTTTTTGGACATGTTGAAGATGTGCATGAAGAAGTATTTGTCATTTGAAGAATGTTTTCAATATTTTCCATGTTGTGGAACTTTGTCACTTTTTGCAGAAATTGAGTTTTGAGGGTACCTATTTGTGTAATCAACTCCTCCTAAAGCTTTTAACCCGCATTTTTGAAACTCTGCAGACTGTTTTTGGACATACTGAAGACGTCCTTGAAGAAGTATAATGTCATTTGAAGAATTTTTTCAATATTTTCCATGTTGTGGAACTTTTTCGCTTTCTGCCGAAATTCTATATTGGGGTACCTATTTGTGTAATCAACTCCTCCTACAGCTTTTAACCCATATCTTTGAAACTCTGCAGACTGTTTTGGATATATTGAAGATGTGCATGAAGAAGTATAAATGCCATTTGAAGATTTTTTTTCAATATTTTCCATGTTTTTGGACTGTCAATTTTTGCAAAAATTCTGTATTGAGGGTACCTATTTTGTGTAATCAATCCTCCTACAGCTTTTAACCCATATCTTGTCATTTTTACAGAAATTCTGTATTGAGGGTACATTTTTGTGTAATCAATCCCTCCTACAGCTTTTAACCCATATCTTTGAAACTTTGCAGACTGTTTTGGATAATTGAAGATGTGCATGAAGAAGTATAATGCCATTTGAAGTATTTTCCACGTTGTGGAACTGAGTTATCGTTCAGGAAATTGTCAATGCAGTGTCCCTTATTGTGTAATTCACTCCTCCTACATTGTACAGCATTTAACCCAGGTCTTTGAAACTTTACATAATGTTAATGGGCATATTTAAGACCTGCCTGAAGGATGATGATGCCATTTGAAAGAATTGTTTGCAGAATTTTCATGTTATGGAACATTGTCAATTTTTATACTAAGTTTTATATCTTATGAGACTTGGAAACATAGCATTCTTTATAAAATACATCCTGTCTGATCTGCTGCACTCCCACTAACTACTTTTTGCAAGTATGATTATTAAATGCCTTCAACAACTTTTCCTTGCTTTCTGTTGATTGATTGATTGATTGATTGATTGATTTAATGGGGTTTAACACCAAATTCAGCAGTTTTTCAGCTATATCGTGGCGGTCATTTGTGGCGGAGGAAGCCGGAGTGCCTGGAGGGAACCGCCGACCTTGGGCAGGTAACTGACAGACAGTTGCAAATCGAGTGCACCCTTTTTTGTTGTTCACAAAGCGGGGCGCGAACTCACAACCCAAAGGTGATTGGTTACGGCGATTACAGGTAAACAAACGACCTTAACCACTCGGCCACCCTTGCTTTCTAAATCACATCATGCAGCCCGGCTGTTTGAGTTTTTGACCCATTTTCTTTGGTTTTTTTCCATATACATTATATACATAATGGAGAAGAAAGTCTTTTTGAGACAAAAAAAAAAAAAAAAAAAAAAAAAAAAAAAAAAAAAAAAAAAAAAAAAAAAAACAAAAACAGAGTTTTACATAAATACAAAAAGAAAAAAAACATTAGATTTTTGGATATCAGCTCTTCACTTAATGGTTGTGATAATTGTGATAATAGTTAGGAAAAATATTTTTGCGGTCTCCAAAGAAATTATTGAATACTCCTTTTTCAGGAAATATCAAAAACCGAAGAAAACCTTACTTTGAAACTACAGAAAGTTGAAACTAGTGTGAGCAGTTTGTCTGACAGATTAGAGGAAGTCGAATCAGAAATCCCGAAGAAAGTGAAATGCATATTGAAAAATGGCAAGTATTTTATCAGTCAATAAGGAGATGGTAAATTGGCTTACTGTTAATGCATAGGTAAACCGAGTAAAATAAAATTTGATTTTTGTACTTCTCTTACATGAATGAACTCAGGTCGAGGCACTTATTGGTTCAATATGACATCTTTAACATTTGATGGTAAGATTGTTGTATCAAGGAGCTAGTTCTATGAAAAACCAAGATGCTATATGCTATACAGAGATCGGAAATCCCTTGATCAATACAGCAAAAAGCAAATGTGACAAGAAATGCTTCTGTAAACATTCTGTAGCTGAGCTCAACGGCATACATTAAAATGTAAAACATATCATTCTGTAGAGCTTGCTACATGTGTCCGACATAATTCGGAAAGCGGTTAATCGTTGTCTATTCGATATGTTTGTCATGTAAGATGAGAGTTCTAGCCTTTGTACATCTTTTAATTTACATATGTTCAGTGTACTACTGGTTCTAACATTTAAAAAATGACGATAGACGTTTTAAGGACCAAAGCACGTATGCACGAAAAGTTGTTGAAGGCAAAAAAAAAAAAAGCTTTTCAGTCCTGCAAAATATTGAGTATGAAATTGTAATGAATTTACTGATTTGATTACAGAAATGACGAAGAGGTCTAGACTGATACGTAAGTAATGCAGCGAAGTTAGAAAATGGAATGATGATTAAGTAGCAGTCAATATAAAAATCAGACAGGAGGTGATACATATCAAAAACCCACAGAAACTAAACTTCCTTTCAATTTAGGAACTGTTACATTACACATAACCAGTCTCTGTTTGTTCTTTGAGTTCTGCCCATTAAAGATATATATTACATAGATTGTACGTGAAAATGGCACTTTGGAAGAGTTATCGTTCTTGATTTGGTTGATTTCTTAGAGAGATAAATGTATGCTTTTATAAAAAATGCAGATCTTGATACAGAAATGACTGTGATCGTGTAAAAATATGAAGCCTTGTAGACTGAATAAGCATTTTTCGTTCGATTGGTTTTTCCACATCTTGTATCACTTCTACCATTAGCAGTGTCTGAATTTTATGAGGACTGGTACTTAAAAAGTAAATAGCACAATATTTGATTTATTAACATTTTAACAGCGTACATTTATCAATTAAGGACTTTCGACCAGGCCACTATGTTGTTATATGGACCTGAAGAGTGATATCAACGTTGGACGAAGTCGATATCGCTCTTCAGATCCATATAACAACATACAAAAAGTCCTGAATTTTTATATTAAATATGTACATATATAAAAAGATAATAGTATCGGATAACTGTATATGGAAAACAGTTATCATATATATATATGTTTCTATTTTTGTTGATATTGACTTTATCTTTCTAAAAATAGAAACCTCAAGTCGAAATGCCATATAAGTTGAGGGCCATGTGACCGCCTGAACCAATGAGAAAACATCATACCCTTTGTAATATATACATACAGAAAATAAGGTTATTTGGTGCTACAGAAGAATCTATTTCTTTATGTTATAATTTTCCTTACCTTAGAAGGTGATGAATAGAAAATTTTACATGGCAAAACATGCCGTTATATGCTGCCTTAATGTTTGACACCAAAATAAGCCTAAGATGTGAGGGCTCGGGTATTGTATTATACCCCCCCAGCATACAAAGTTCCTGGGAGTACATATATATATGAATCATTTTGTCCATCTGTCCCGCTTTCTTGTCAGGGAGATAACTCGTACCATAGAACTAAGGTTGATTAAACTTGCCATTTGGATACCTGGCCAGCTTTGTGTCCCGGGTAAAACCGTTGTATCCGTGAAACTTAGTTTGTCCAAACTTGGCATGTAGATGCATCATGGGAAGGCGGTGTGTCGCACATCAAAATTGAATCTCGATGACCTTGACTTTGACCACTATGATAGTAAATACTTGCCTGATTTTTGTTTGGGCAAAATGATGACCGAACTTGGTATTCAGATACATTATAGGAAGGCAGAGTATGGCATATCACAATCATGTCACTAACACCTTGACTTCGACCCCTGTGATAGAAAAACATTGACAGCTTTGTGTCAGGGGTAAAATTGTTGTACTTGTCATAGGAAGATGGTATGTCTCACATCAAAATCAAGTCAGTGCGACCTTGACTTTGACCTTTGACCCATATGATAGTAAATGCTTGCTTTGTGATTGTTGCAGAACGCATTACCAAACTTGGTATTTAGATGCATCATGTGAAGGCGGATTGTCGCATATCACAATCAGGCAACTTTTACTCTGGATCCTCGACAGTGACAGCTTGCCAGCTTTATGTCCGGTGCGAAGCTATTACATCATAGAACAAATTTTTAGCTCACCTGGCCAAAAGGCCAGGTTGAGCTTTTGCTATCACTTGGCGTCCGTCGTCCGTCCGTCGTCGTTAACTTTTCATTCAAAGATCTTCTCCTCTGAAACCACTTGGCCAATTTAAACCAAACTTTGCCACAATAGTCCATGGATGGTCCCCTTTCAAAATTATATCCGACAGTTTGATCCTCCCAGGGAAGGGGCCACAAAGGGGCCTAAAAGGAGAAAATTAATTAAATATTTAAAAATCTTCTTCTTCAGAACCAGTAAAGCCAGTGCTATGACATTTGGTGTAGAACACTGATAAATCATGAGGATTCAAAAATTATATCCATGAAGGGTCTAGGGTCCATGGGGTCCGAGGACCATGGGTGCAGAGTTTATATAGGATTCAATGGAAAATCACCTATGAGCTGTTTTCTTGGAAATTATTAGGCAAATTTAAAGCAAACTTTGCTGGATTGTTCCTTGGATGATTCACTTTCAAATGTATGTCTGACAATATGACCCTCCCAGGGGAGGGGCCACAAAAGGGCCCAAAAGGGTAAAATTAATTAAATATTTAAAAATCTTCTTCTTTAGAACCAGTATTGCCAGTGCAATGACATTTGGTTCAGAACACTTATAAATCATGAGGATTCAAAATTGTATCCATGAAGGGTCTAGGGTCCAGTGTTTGCATAGGATTCAATGGAAAAACAGCTATGAACTGTTTTCTCAAAAACTATTAGGGCAATTTAAAGCAAACTTTGCTGGATTGTTCCCTGGATGATTCCCTTTAAAATTCATGTCTGACAGTATGACCCTCCCAGGGGAGGGCTACAAAGGGGCCCAAAGGGGCCCAAAGGGGAAAATTAATTAAATATTTAAAAATCTTCTTCTTCAGAACCAGTGATGCCAGTGCAATGACATTTGGT
>JAOXYH010083832.1:0-10799 GCA_028566455.1 Botula fusca
TCTCCCACAGCTTGTTGTATATACTTTAAGGTTTCATCAAAAGAAAATTAAAATTTTGAACATTTATCAACTTATAAATGCTTCAAAAAGACCAAAAACACCAGTTTCATCAATTTTATGTAAAATTTCGGTATTTACGGCAAAAAATTGAATAGGAAGCACACTCAGAACCAGGACCAATATTTTATCAGAAGTTTGTCTGTGTATTTACTATCCATTGCAGATTAAATCATCTTGGTTCTGAGTGTGCTTCGGTGCAAAATTTGATAAATCATATAAAAATTGTTAAAATTAACCAAAAAGTGTGTTCAGCTGCAATTGTGGGGGTGATTTTCTGTCTAAATCTTTATGATTTTGGTCTGAATGTTGCAAAATATTTAAAGTATATGTTTCAGACTACCACATAATCAAAATTCAATAAGAATGAAGAACTTTTTGATATTGGCCATATGAATGAAACAAATACAGGGGAAAATGACCATACCTCTTTACGTTTAAAGGCCAACAATTCATGTAAGGAGTCGTCTGATGATTTTGGTGCAATGGAGACTTTTGAAGACTTGATTTTCTGACCATTCATGCATTTTACAGTTTTTCTCTATCTGTTATTGTTTTCACGATATAAGCCTTAAAAAACAGCATAAATCATCACAACTGATGCTTAAAGGCCAATAACTCATGTAAAGAGTCATCTGACTACTTATAGTAGGGTGACAAGAGAACATTTTTTTTCGATTTAATGTACCACCCGAACACACACCCAAATTTTATATTTTTGCAAAGAGGAAACCCTGTACTATTGAAAAAAGTCTGTCGTACCAATCAAATATGGTCACGTGTTTGAAAAAATCGGGGTCAAAGATCAAAATATGATTTTTGTTACAAAGTGAAAAATAACATTTAACCCTTGTTTTCTCCACTTTTTGCATTAAATTACTAATGCAAAAGTATTTTATTAGTTATTTGTATGATATTACTTTACTTTTATGCTGAAATTAAAACATGTATGGAAGAAAAGGAATAAAATTTGATCTGTTTAATAAAATTGACTATCATTTCATTTTTTGCTACATGAAAAATATCTATATGACCTTGACCCTTCAAATTAAGAAAGAATCTGAAAAATATATAAATTTTTGAAAGATGAGGTATCGAAAATGTTTTTGATATTATATACTTTTATAAAGATAATCATATACAGTGAAGTAACCTCGATATCAATCGGTCACTTTTGGGCGATTGGTCATCATAAAACAGTGTTCTGTTTGCTTATCTATAAACTGGTGTTTTGCCAAAATTTCAAGTATACATTTGTCAAGAATGACATGTTTTCACTTGAAGTTGTGCAAAACATTCAGGCATCCAAATTTTGAACCTTCATTAACACTATAAACTGGAATTAGTCATACAAAGGAATAAATTTTCTACTCGTCTTCTATGTCCTCCTCGATAATTGAACGATGTGTATTCGCATTGCCACACAAATCACTTGCCTGACATGGACATAGTTCTGTACAAGACAGATTCTGATCAAAACAAACACATCCTTTTGAACAAACAGTCCTGCCTTTACATGTGCAAACAAGGTCCTGCAGGAAGTCGGATGACATTTGCCCCTCGAACAGAACTGGCTTTAGACCATTCTGGTCAAACCAGCCAAAATCTAAAGGCATTCTTTGAGGAGGTTTTGGCACATGAGATGTCATCCAGATATTTGTCTGCAGTGATGCTCGCATGATATGCTGCCTGAAAGTCGACTCGCAGGGAGGAAGTTTTGCTAAGCAGGCATCTTTGCTTGTGGCAAGTTTAACACGTAGTTTATTCAGATCGTTGTGAAAGTTTCTGAATTTTCCTTTTTGATCGTATAATCTTGCCACTAATTTCCTTCCAGCAGTTATAGAATCATCAACATCACAGTTGGCAAGCAAAACCAAATCCTGCAAATCACAAGATGTCTGCTTAATGACCTTGAAAACTGTCTTTTTACCAATGCCAAACATAGCTGATGTTGTATCGCAACCTGTAATAGCATGTACTGCTGGCAGTATTTGGCAAATGGTGGGATTCAAGGCATTACACAACTCATGCACAGGAATAAAGCGCCTTCCGTCTTTAGTGTTAGTGACGGTACCAGTTTCAAACCAAAGTTCTTTAGTGTTTGTCAATTTGGGAAAATAATGCACACAAAGAACTAACACATCTGTATCAGGAGACTTAATAATAATCCGACCTTTACACTGTTGATCTGCAAACTGTTTATCTGCATGAGTTGCGTGCAGAATCATACGAGTGTCTGCCTCCTCGTGTGTACTAAACAAGTCGACACAGTCACAAACACCATTCATGGTTATCTTTTTAACTACCTGAGGATCTGTAGATGTTCCAGCTAACAAAAGTTCCTCACCTTGCTTAATTTGTGATGTTTGCTGATGATTTCTAATGATAAAATCTCCCAAAAATCTAAGCAAGGCCTGTTTGTTTTCGTTCACACTCAGGAACTTTTTCCAGTCTGGAATGGAACGACCTTCAATGACCTGGAAAACCTTTTGAGTGAAGTTAGATCGTCTATCTCGCTCAGCTGACTTGATGGATTGTTTAACATCGTATCTATCAAAGACATCCACAACAGAAGAAACCCTTGTAAAGAAAGACAGCTGCGATTTGACGAATTCTGTTCCTAAGTCACCGAATGTTTTCAGTTTTTTAGCATTCATACATTGTAAAATTGACATCCCGTCTCTTATCAAAACTGTCAGAGATTTGTCAAATGAAGGAAGACTCAGGTTTGCCATAGTTTCATTTTCAAGTTGATGACAGAGATCAGCTTTGCAAGTTTTTCTCATAGTTCCGTCGTCGTGAAAGAGAGATGTAGGAATGGGTCCTATTGGAAGTGACAGGACCTTTTCAACAGTAACATCTTCACGACAATTTGCTAATACAAGTGCACGACGAAACACCAGTTCTGGGTTTATGTGAACATTTACGATTTCCCCAGATCTACACTTCAGCTTGGTTTTCTTTGTCAAATCTTCAAAGGTTTTCAACTTAGACCGAACTATAGGACTAAAGAAACTACGGGACTGGCCTTCCGACAGTGTACCATCAACAAATGACTTGACCATTTTGTCACCTTCAGAAACAGCTGTGATTAGAGAAGATTGCACATCTTTTGATGAATGCATTCCAGTAGAGATATTAATTAGTACTGCTGGATGGAGGTCAACATCAAAAGGGTCAGTCATCTTTTCACGAACATGGTCAACTAGAAGTTTAATGTGTTCTTCATCTCGTTTCAGAGTGGCTGACTTAGTTTCCTGGTGGTCACTGTCATTATCACTGTCACAGCCTGCCCTGGTCCTCATTTCTGAAGTAAAATCAGCAAGGACATGATGTGTTAAGGACCATCTAATAAGGGCTGACTTTGTATGTGTGAGGCCAACTATGCCTCTACTTCCCTTTGAGTCTTTAATGACAGAAGTTTCGGTAGCCATGTCGCTCCAAATTCCATTGAACTTACCTGGTTTTTGGCGAATAGAAAATTGTCCGGAATCAAAAGCTGACTTGACATCTGTTGGCAGATTCATCATATCCAGCAAATACACAGGTAGCCATCTAGAGTAGTTTACCCTATTCGTGATGTAAACATAGGGGAGCATGGCACAGGTTGAACTCAAATGCATTGACCACAAACCTTCTCTTTCGGACCTTATATTCTGTAAAAGAATTTCAACTGCACGGAGGAACATATCCCAATACCTAAAAGTGGGAGAGGCCTGGGTGCCCCACTTTTGGAAGTCACTTACCAAGGGCAGAATGTGAGTTTCAAATAAATCCTTTGCTTCGTTAAAAACTTGGGCATCGTCCTTAGTTTTTGAAAAATCTGATGCTGCGTTTGACAGCAAAGACCACGAGTTTTCAGGTAACTTATCAAGCAAATGTCTATCAGCACACCACCGAAAAAATGCAGACAGCCACAAAGCACAAAGAGCCTCATACGGTAGGATCAAACACCTCACTGCTCGATTGAACTGTTTACCCGACAACATCTGATCAACAGTACCAGAGGCATATACCGAAGAATCAGCCAACAAGTCTCGGAGCCCACCATCACCCCAAAGTTTGCCAACTGCAGCAATATAGCAGGATAATGTGTGAAAACCACCTAAGCGTAGAATATGACAATGAAATGTGGCAGGCATGGCCCATTTTACCTGCTGAGCCACCGCGTACAGCTGCTGGTCAAATGTCTGGATTGCATGATGCTGACCAATAGCCTTCGACATATCTAGACACTTTTTCATTGTTGTGAACACTGTGGTCATATCACTTGGTTTCGAGTCTATGATAGGTGGATAGGTCACAACAGTGAACTCTTCGCGGACATGTGAAAGAGTACTGTTGTATCCACTCCAGAATGGGATTTGTGGAACATCACTTGACGGAAATTGAAATGGTATTTCAAATATATCCCTTGATAGAGATCTGAGTAAAACCCAAAAAATGTCTGAAGCATTATTTCTATCACTGCCACAAGCCGATATTTTGTCGTATGCTCACACGCAACGAGGTGGTTCCGCACGAACTTTCGGCTTAGCAAAAGGTAAACAATGCATCATAGAAATAGCATCTTCGGTCAATACTAAAGTTCTCTCCGGTCCGCGTTTTATTTTAACTTGACCAGGGGAAGAATTCGCGGAATTTGTTACCTGAAAAACCGCCCTTGCCATTGAGTGGAAGGTATCTTTACCATCTATGGTTTCCGTATTGAGGTCTATATCGTCTGCACCTTCCTGAACAAGACGCCCACCATTGCTAATTAGGGCAATTCCGTCCGGTATGTAAGCATTGTCCTGGATTTTCTGTATTTCATGACTGGCAATGCTTGTTAGGTAACGCCTTACTTCACTATAGGAGGCACAGAAGCCATGTGCATTAAGAGTTTCAACGAGACGTTTTGAACCAAATTCATGATACATTTGCAGAGCAAGACCTAAATGAAAAGGGGTAAAGGTATTTCTGGCAATAGAAACAACAGATTCTGCGATAGCTAAACATTTTCGAAGTTTCTCAACTGAAAGTTGGTTTGGTGCTTGAGCTTTTTTAAAAGCTTTGTCATCAACTAACCAACATAAATACTTCAAAAGAGAAGACGGCATAGAATCAATTGAAGCTGAGAGTGATGAATCTTCAGAACATGGATACTCCTCGTTGGAAATATGTATACTTTCAATATCTCGCTTAAGTATGTTTACAGCGGAGTGAAGTATTTGTTCATCAATGAACTCCATTACATTTGACAGATTTGTCTCCATCTCTGATAATTTAAGTTCATGTTTTAACTGACTTGCTGCTGCGATAGCATCACCAATAGTTATACTACTACTGAAAATAATGTTGGATTGCCCTTGGCCTTGCTGAGACTGAATAACAACCGAATTCCCATAATGCTTCAACAATTTTCTCTGTAGTTTTGAAGAAGTGTATTTTTCAGACAAATTGGACGGCAAAAATGAGCGATACTTTTCAAGCAACTGTGACATTAAAAACGCTTTCTTTTTGACTATCAGATTATTGTTAATAACTGAAATCAACTTTTGAAATGCGTCATCATGATCAAGATTGTCAGATTCTAGAATTCCTGCTTTTAGTTTTGGGGTTTTCAGCAAGTACTTAGTTATGCAGCCAGAATGATATAGTGCTTGAGCGCTAAAATCTGGATGGGACACTAACTGCATAACAGTTCTGTCATTATTACTGTGTGCAATATTTAGAATATTGCTTACACGTTCCTCCGATTCTATCCTGTGAAGCTTTCTGTCCTTTTTAAAAGTTTTGTTGTTGCAGAAAATACAAGAAGTCCAATCGACTGAATGGAATTTAGATCTAGTCGTAATACCAGAACATGAAGGGGAATCAACAGAGACATCAGCTTCACCTTTTTCGAGTTTCACTTTGTCGTCAGTTTTATAAAAGCTGCAGTTCCGTTTACTGGTGTATGTTTTATAGCAGGATCGATGATAATTGACCTCTACACTTTCAAGTTTTAAATCATCAAAGGAAGTAACCTCGGCTAATAACCTGTGGTATAACTCATCTTTCCTTGGTGTAAGTTTACTTAATGATTCACTGGATGTTTTTTGACAAATTATACATTGCTCATACTTCGATGCATTCCGTCTTTTCTCCGGACTTGATGGCGCAAGTTTCACCGGACTAGTTGAGCTTGCCATACTGAACTACTACACGTTAATGCTCTATTAACAGATAATTTCAAACAAATATACAGTATTTACACTTGAAATTCAAAACAAGCAACAAAAAGAATGGATAAATTTATACTATATACAGATGCAATTATTCAGTGAATTTCGTGTAAATTAGAAATAATACGGAATTCACACTGAATCGAACGCACACGTTTTGACAAATAACTTCAACCCAAAATGATATACTACAAAACATCCATTTCCAACAAACAAAACCAAAAAAACTTTCACTATATATACAAAGGAAAATCTGACAATCAACTTAAAAAAAGATTGAAGAAAACACAACTAAATACTTTGATAATCAAACAAAATTGTTCACTACTATCGAGTGCTATCGAGTTGACCGAACAGTATAATACTGAATGGATTGCCCGGGAAAGGATATGGTGGATTTCCGTCTTTACCTTTACACTTTTTTATTGGTTTATAAATACTTATAATTTCGAAACAATATGCAATAAAAATCTCAAATTTGTAGGGTAGATTGTTTGTATGTACATTTATAAATTTCTATATGAAAAAGGTTTATATAAGATATATTCTGTTCATAAAAACACATATTACTTGAATTTAACACTTACATAGTCACAAAATTTCAAACGGGTAATCCTTTTTATCCACAGTTTTCCGATGTACAAAAATGAATTCAAGAAAGAATTTTGTGCATAAGCAAATTACAACAGCAACATTTCGGTGTATTTTTTTACGTTAATACACAAATATTTAATGTTGTATTAATGTACCGTAAAATACTAAAATAGGGTACCCCTAAAAAAATCAATATATACAAAAATGTGACCGTACGATTTTTGTACGACAGGGCGGAATTTGAAGTATACATATTGCTGTTACACTTGAAACAATTTGTAGCCGTGTGTTATGCTGGTACATTAAACTCGAAATTTAGAGGCCTTTTTTAACTTTCGTCACCCGACTATGATGACATTACAGCTGTAACTCTGTCTGCTGGAGACAACAAAAGACTGCTGCTGATATTCTGGCATTCTTTTTGCTGAAGATTGATGATGATACTACTGGCACTGTGTTTGTTGGAAAAACTACAACAGACTGATAATAGGGCTGCCAGACTATCTACTGCATAGGAAACAGATGACTGATTTGTGTACTGGTGGAATTGTATCTGCTGGGACAACACAAAATACTTACGATGGGACTGCTGGGATGACATCTGCTGTAGACACAAATACTGATGATGGGACTGCTGGGATGACATCTGCTGTAGACACAAATACTGATTAAGGGACTACTGAGATGACATCTGCTGTAGACACAAATACTGATGATGCATAGGACTGCTGGGACGACATCTGCTGTAGACACAAATATTGACAATGGGATTACTGGGATGACACAAAACAGTGACAATGGGACTATTAGGACCACACAAAATACTGATGAGGGGACTGCCAGGAGTGCATCTGCTTTAGACAACACAAAATAATGATATGGGACTGATGGGACAACATTTCCTATATATGACACAAAATACTGATGATGGGATTACTGGGACATCTGCTGAAGACAACATATAAAATACTGACGGTGATACAGGAGGCTGATGTTGTTGTTGTAGGAAGTCTATCAGATGGTAGTGATACAGGAGGTTAATGCTGTTGCTACAGGAAGTCTATCAGATGATGGTGATACAGGAGGCTGATGCTGTTGCAGTAGGAAGTCTATCAGATGGTGGTGATACAGGAGGATGATGATGTTGCTGTAGGAAGTCTATCATATGGTGGTGATACAGGAGGCTGATGCTGTTGCAGTAGGAAGTATGATTATTTTTATAATACAACCCGGAAGTTCAAATTACAGCAAAATCCATGCCCAAACAGAGACGTCACTGGCTGTTGGATTATTATGAAGTTGAACATCACGGATATAACGTGTAGTTTAAAGATTATGACGATTCTTCCTCATGTTGTTCATACATATAGTTGAAGAAAATGTTATAGATAATAATTTGTTAGAGGCTGTAGTTACATCATAATGATAATACTTAATTTTGAAACCTGATATAAACAATGAAATATGTTTTGTTTGATAAGTTAAATTACATGTATGTTATATTTCTTGGTTACGGTATTCATAAAAATTGTTTTTTTAAATGACTCAGTCTTGTTTATTAGTCAAATATTAGATATCGATATGATGCATAGCAAACGATCATAGTTTTGAAGAGTCTATGTATACAGTTTTTTCTGATTCAGAAATGCAGTTCACCAACCATTAGATGACGTAGACAAGTCCAGAAACAGGCTATATATACGAGGACAGAAGCCGTACATGTGTATTGTATGTGAAACTATTTTTGGTCAACAGCCTCCATTGAATACGGACATGAAAAGTCATATGATTTTAAAGCAGCTTTAGAGTCAAATCGGAAATAATATGGAGGAAGCTGCACCTGTCCGAACATTGTATCACATGTTTTAATGAATATTCAAGAAGGATTGGTAATGTTGGTTTTGGTTTGAAGTATGTAACAAATTTACAGTCTTGACAGTGGCTTTTGAATTATTGTGAAGATTATGATGATACTTCCTTATATTGTTCATACATATCGTTGAAAACAAAATGTTATAGCTCATCATTTGTTAGAGACTGGTTACTTCACAATGATTATACTTAATTTTGAACAAGTAAATCAATTCAAAAAATCTTTCAAAAAAGTTGGGATGACAGGGGCAACGAGTTTTGACTGCCACTGGAAAATGGGAGAGATTGGTAGGAGCTGGAAATTTAGCCTTCCATACGGCCCAAAGAGGCCTACTCTTATCGAAATATATAGAAGGAATCTATCCTGCATGGAGCGTGGCATTTCTCCACACAGTTTGTCCACAATGGTTCACGGACAGGCTTTCCGTATTAAGACCTGCCTAGCCCGCATCGACAGGGCGTTCCCCTATCCACCACCTGGAGACATTTCTGGACAGCTCTATGGATGGAGCCCCTAAGACCTTCTCAGGTGCCGTGATCATGGAGTGAAGACTCCATGACAGGGTCTCTATGGAGAAATGTGGATTTTAACCATGTATATTGTGCAACCCTTTCACTCAGATAGAGCCTAGGTATATAAAGCAACGATCTGAGTTTGGCAGGCATTACGTAAACCAGCTCGAGTTCGTGGACTAAATGAACAAGAAATTATCTTTCAAAGTTATACAGTCGATTTTACTTAATTGCAATGCCCTTATTTGCAATTTTCGGTTAATTGCAACACTTTCTCCTGCACAAAACCATTTCCTATCAATTAAATGTATTTTTTAAAATTTATTTGCAACGCCTTTGACATGCCCTCCGGATTATTGCTACGAAAAGATTGTCAGCAATGCAGAAACAGCAAAGCCCCGAAAAAGAAGTTGAATCATGACAAAGGCTGCTCTAGGGAAGAAAAAAAGACAGAATTGCTAGAGCAAAAATCAAAATTGAGAGAGCAAAAGTCAAATCATTTGCGATAGCTGTCACGCAGTTATGTTTGAAATTTGGACCAATCAGAACACATAATTGGTCCTGGTCATGTTGAATATCGGATCTGCACCAATTTCACAAATCTGGTTAAGGACCACCTGCCTAACATTTCTGTCAAGATTGGTTGAAATCTGTTCAGTGGTTTCAGAGAAGAAGATGAAAATGTGAAAAGTTAACAGACGACACCGACGATGGACGCAAAGTGATGACAAAAGCTCACATGGCCCTTTGGGCCAGGTGAGCTAAAAACAAAAAACAAGAGAAACTGAAGTAATAATACAAGGATAACAATTATCGGATTGTTAGTTCTAGAGTGTGAATATTGTAATCATTGTCACAAAAGTCAAAGAAAGCATGTATGACAATATTCATTATATTCAAAATTGCCAGTCATAATTTATGATATTCAAAAAATTGCAAATCAACAATCCTGCTCCTATAGTTCATGAAATATTAATTCAATTGTGAAACTATGTGTGACCTCATTCCTACATACAAGTATATACTAATCAGATAAAATTGAAGCTAACAAATTATGAAATGTTTGTATTGTAAGTTTTTTGACAAGGACACAATCTGATGATGTACATAGTAAATTTACATTTTGTCCACCCTTCATACAACAACTGATTTTATTTTGGTAGGTTGTTTTAGTTTAGTCAAAACATATGGTGTGTTAGTCATTACAAAACTTTAAAGACTGCATATATACATCTGACAAATTATATAGATTATTTCCTTCTCCGCTTAGATACAAATGTACATTACTGAACTCCAAAAGTTTTTTTGCCACCATACAAGTGTTCCTGACATCAAATCTTATGTCTGCTTTATGCAAAATACTGTCTGTCAAGCTCTTATTGTCTTCAAAAAATTATGAAATGGAATAGGGTTTTAATTGAAAAATAAGAGATTTTAAGAATTGTTTCTGGAAAAAAAGAGATAAAACTGTTTATAAAAACAAAAACAAAAACAAAAAACACAAAAAAAAAAAAAAACAAAAAAAAAAAAAAACAAAAAAAAAAAAAAAAAAAAAAA
>JAOXYH010084053.1:0-10795 GCA_028566455.1 Botula fusca
GCTCCATACAGCACTTAAAAGGCAAACTCTGTAATATTTAAAAAAAAAGAATATGGAATACATGCAAGAAAGACACCAATCCACATCTTTCAAAAGTACAGAAATAATTTAACTTTTATCACTGTATCCCATTTCCTTGGCGGTGTGAGTTTGCGACACTATTTGTAAATAACCAAAAAAGGATACGTCCCACTCGCAATGTACGTGATAAGGTTTATCAATTACCTACTCAAGGTATCCATGTTCCCTCTTAAGACTCCCGCTTCTTCCACCAAAATATAGCTGAAGTACTGCTGAAAGTATCATTAAACGCTATTCATTCAACCAGTCTCTATAACTACAAGCACTTTCAGTCGACTAGATTAAATTAAGTCTTCTTTTTTTTTGGTTTACTAAGTGGTGTAGTTAAATTATTGTTAGATTTATCTAGGACATCTTTGCCCCGATAAATGGGTTAGGCTGATGTTTTGTCTTTACATGGTTCACACTTTACTTCTAATAACATTTATTGTAGATGATCCAAATGACTGTCGAGTACACCCTTACCTACCGATGTCGGATCCAGCTGTCATATGGACTGGTTTGTCTGATTAATGCATGTTTAACATTCAGAAAACAATTTCAATCTGACTTTTTATTATGACATCCTATTTTAGCACGTGTGCTCTTTATTTTTCTGAACTTCCGAATCGTTTTGGCAGATTATGCACATTAGGCATAAATCTGCAAGCACCATTAAAATGTTAGTTATCAGAAATTAAAGGACCATTTTGAACAAACCTTAAGCAGAATTGTGCTGCAGTCCCCTGCAGTGTTAGCTCTCAGCTTCATGTTTTTTATATCAGCTTAACAAATCCTGGAAATAAGCAGTTGACATTCTGAAATGGGCATATAGGAGCCAGGTGAACGATGCAGGTTCAGGTGGGCCTGTAGTTGATAAAATTTAGATACATTTACACAGTTTTTAGCTAACATAGACACGTTGTACAATGAATTGCTCGATCTAACTAGCACTAATTATTAATGACCATGATGTAGCGCGTTTTCTATTGATTGGGGTATTGTCGTTAATATAAAAGTGCCTCGTTCCATTGTCCTTTAGAGTTCACTCTGCATGAAAACAAAGATTTAATTTTTAAACTAACCGTAACTTGGAAACTGAAATAATACTCTTAGTTTAATCTTTAATTAAATGTCAAATTTGAAACTAGTTTAAACCATATTTAATACTGAACACATTAAGATCATACATTTACATTTTACATTAAAGTTTTAAACGCCAAGTAAAATCTACATTAAATGCCAAGTAAAATTTTTAAATCACAGTTGCATGAAACTTATTTGATAAAAAAAATCATGAATTCATCCAGTATCAGTTGATCCGGTTTGTTTCTTATTTTAGTGCATGATGGACGTGTAATGATGGGATCCTATTCCCCTCTGGCAGACATGGTCACATGGAAACTAGCTGCGGTTTGTCGATGTGATGGCTGTCCTTCAACCAACAGCATGCCTACTGACTACACGACGACATCAGCGTATGACTGGAAGGCGCATGACCAGACTACCAGCTACGGAGGTGGTTTTGGTGGCTAAATACCACATGAATTAGGGATATGTTGTAATTCTTTGTTTTCTGTTTCGTAGTTCAGTATATATGTATGTAACAATAACCATACTGTATGTTTAGTTCATTTCCAGAACACAATTAAAACAAATGACATCTGGTGAATTATAAAATAATAATTGCAATTTATATTATTCGTATTTCATACTTTTGTATACAAAAGTTTGTGTTTGTGGAGTTGGTGACAAGTAGAAAACAAAACATGCACCATAATAATATATAGGTTTTGTTGTCTCTGCAAGTCAATCGAAACGGATCAAAGACGTATATTCTTCTTGCTGATGTTTTTTCAAACTAGTGTGCCATCTTGCTTAAATTATCTACTTTTGTATTCTAATGAATAACTTCTAACTTGTATACAGAGATGGCCTACGAACAATTTGTAAATAGTGTACCTAGATGGGGCTTTGTAACTTGTGTACAGAGGTGGCATAATGCAATTCGTACCTTGTGTACCTAGATGGGACCTAATGAACAACTAGTAACTTGTGTACAAAGATTATGCTCAATGGAAAACTTGTAACTTGTGTACAAAAGTTAGGCTCACTGCACAACTTGTATTGAATTAAACATATTTTATTGCTCATTAATGCATGCAATGGGATTGGCACAAGTTATAACAACATTAGAAAAGCACTCTTCTTACACAAGTTGTACAACTTGTAACAACTTGTAACTTGTGTACAGAGAAGGCCTGATCAAAAACTTGTAACTTGTGGACAGAGATGGTGATGAGCAATTTGTAATTAAAGTACGGAGGTACAGAGATTTGGCCTGATGATGAACTTGTAACTTGTGTACCTACAGTGTAGAGGATTTAAATCCCCTCCCTTTTTAGACAATCATACAGTTCGACTCTCAGCTGTGATATAGTACTTGTGATATTATGATGAACTGATAAAAAAGACTGTTATACCAATGTATTTGATGTCGCGTTGTTTAACCATGTTCTCAACGAGTGAAATAAAGTTCTTGTTATATTTGAGTTCATTGAAGGCTTTGATGTAACGATAGCTGGATGGTCGTCTCCAGTGTCGGTTGCACCCTTGTATTTTTGAGACCATGTATAGAACGTACATTAATGGAATGAATATCTGTTTATACGTTTTGGTAGGCGCTATCATAATGACAAACATCTCTTTTTTTGTTACAAAACATATAAGGACATAATTTTCTTTCCGAAGTTGTGTGCATATAAAAGGCGTAAAGACTCGAGATTCTTTACTTCTTATAACCACTGTAAGGCTGATCACCTTTCTCTAACAATGATTACATTAATTGTCCGTCCTGCTTGATCTTCGTTTTAAATCTTAGTATATTTCAAATTATATGTTATTGGTATACAACTGGCTCGATATAAAGTTATCTCAACATGAACTTAGCTAGATATAAAGTAACACATCGGAGTTATCTACCTCATGCAAAGCTCTATCCGTAGATTTGGCTTACTATTTTGATCATTTTGGCATATGGTCGCTTTACAACTTCTTGATAACAGATGTGGTCTCCCAAAGTTTCGGCCCTTGGCATCGCTAACCAATAACATATTTACGAAATGTGCACATCCGATGCATCCAAATCGGTATATATGTATTATGCACCACTACATTGTAACTACTACTTGCGGGGCTTGGAGAGAGGGGGCAACACGGGGTCTTGTTTTCCCAATGCTCCCAATTTTTAGCCACTTTTCCCTATTCCCATAAATTTTACCCCTATTTTCCCAATTCCCACAAAATGTTTGAATTTCCCAAATTCCCAAAATTAATTTTGATTCTCATAATAAATGAGACTCAAATCTGGGACTCAAATGATGAAGCTTTAGCAATGGTACATGCTATAAATACTATGTTTCCACAAAAGCTTTTCTAATCCTACTGTCTCTATTTATTGGCATTCTTATGTCGGTATGATGTCACCCTTAGTAGTCCGTTCAGGATTCATCTAATGCCTTTGTAGACTTTATACATCATTAAACCTCGAGTACAAATGAAAATACTTATACCAGCGATACAACGCATATTTTAAATAAAAGTCTGAATGTACCTAACGGTATATTTAATGCTTACAGGCAGATTTAATTTTATTTCCAATATTTCAGTGCGCAAAATTTTGATTTGTAGGTCCGTCAGACAGAAAAATGCAAAATTGATAAGAAACACTGCTTTTCTTAACGGATAAGGAACACATGGATCAAGAACAAGTCCATTCACTGTTTGTGAATTCTTCATCAGCATCAAAAGTAATATTGTGTTCATATGCATACCGAATCAAAACATAAATTAAAACAGTTGATCAAGCAGTTACAGAGAACAAGATTTTTTTCCATAGGTTCCTGTTAAAACTATGTCGGCTGATGACGACCATCTTGGATTCCTATCAGGGTCACTGAATTCAATTCTGAAATCGGACTAACCAACGACCATTTCACAAAAGTATATATTTCTAGCAATGGTAGCCATCTTCGTTGGCGGGCGGTGTCATCGGATATAATTCTAAAAGGGGACCACCCAATGACCATCCCTTCCAAGTTTGGTCCAAATTGGCCCAGTGGTTTCAGAGGAGAAAATTAAAACGTGAAAGTTAACGGACGATGACGGACGCTCACTGGTGGCAATAGCTCACCTGAGTTGTGAAATGAATATTCCATTTGCTGGAGCAGCTGGAATGTTAGGGCACAGGAAAGGGAAGTTGACAATGAGAAAAGTCTCCGCACTTTGTTTTGATTCGGTATGCAAATGAACACAATATTACTTCTGATGCTGATGAAGAATTCACAAAAGGATTAATCCTTTCGTAAGAACAAAAGTATTGATGGTTTTGAGAATGGGAATGTTTCGAGTATACCAAGATATCTGTAAACTAAAGAGATTGAAATGATCCCCTGTCGTTACCTTTTCATGGATTAAGGATGATCCGTATTATATAATTTAAAATTAAGATTAAAAAACAGTTAAAACAGCTTTTTGCACGCACTTCTCTCCAATGTGTTATTATTATATGTTTTTTTGTGTTTTGTTTTACACCCTTCTTCCTTCGCCGAAATACTTGTCATGGCAAACTGTGAATGGACTTGTTCTTGATCTGTGTGTTCCTTATCTGTTAAGAAAAGCAGTGTCTTCCTCGTCAATTTTGCATTTTTTCTGTCCAATGGACCTACACATCAAAATTTTGCGGACTGAAATATTGGAAATAAAATTAATCGGCCTACAATCTATGTTTACTGCACAATCCCATAAACAGTGGCCGCTTTCATGATTAATCATCTGTTTATCGCTTTTGGTGTGTTCCTTACCGTACCTAAAACTGAAAAGTTTTCGAGGTGTTTGCAAAATCCTATATCTTTAACGACATGGTTTCCAGAACATATATAAAACATCAAAAATTTTGCAACTTTTAAATCTTCTATTGTTTCATTTTGAGGAAAACGTTTATAGGTAGCCGATTAGTGATTCTATGCAAATTCATTCACAGTTGAGAAATTTGAAATTATTGCAAATGCTAGTATTTAACAGAAAAGTCATGTCGTACCTGGTCTTTTGTCAAAAATAAGTTCGAAGACATATCTTCAGTTTCCATGGTCAGTATAACTCTCAATAGTTTGTGACGTCTTGTGGCAGTGGTCTCACTTGTTCATCTGAATCAACGCAGGCTTTTTTAAGGCTTGCAATTCATTTGCTTCATAGTTTCCATTAATTGACATTGCTCTGATATACCTTATTGTTTTGCACTGCTGTTGTGTATATGTAGTCTGTCGTTAAGAAGGGTACAAGCAAGTAAAATTTTGGGAAAATGTTTTTAAATGCGGAATTACAGTAATGAGAGAAAGACGGCATTCAAAATCTAGAGATGAAACCTGAATCGATAGGTCTTACAATCTCAGCCGACTTCATGTCCAGGATGGTAATGTGCGACACTGTAGTGTGTGAAATGTCGCCAGGAAGGAGGAGTTACAATGCATGTAACTATAATAAAATGAAAGAGATCGGAATTCATTTGTTCAGAGAACAATTCCATTTCAGTTATGGTTATGCTCCACACCAAATTTGAAGTGGTTGCTACTTGTTTTCAGTTGCTGAGAATTTTGTGATGAAAAATTTGTGGAAGGACGGAGGTAAACCAGTATACTCCCACTCTTTCATACCTCTAATAAGGAGTCATCAGATTTGTTTGGTCCTAATAACAGAGTCAAAAATATATGGTTGGTAAGGACTTTATGTCGTTGCTATGGACCTTAACCTTTTAAAAATGTTATGTTTATACTATTCATAGCCTTCTAATTTCAAAAATATATGGCTGCTAAGGACTTTATGTCGTTGCTAGGGACCTTGACCTTTGAAAATTCATTTTATACTATTCATGGCCTTCTTAGTTCAAACATATATGGTTGCTAATGACTTTGTCGTTACTAGAGACCTTGACCTTTGAAAACGCGATTTTTATACTTTTTATAGCCATCTAAGGTAAAAAAATATATGGTTGCTAAGGACTTTATGTCGTTGCTAGGGACTTTGACCTTTGACCTTGACCCCATTATGCTGAATATTTTTGAAATTCAAAAGTTTATTCTATCTCTTACCGTTTTTGAGATATAAGCAAAAAACCTTCATTTCGGACCCTTAAAAACGGTTTTTGGGCCCTAGCTCAATATCCGTTGGTTCAATAATTTTGGACCCAATATACCAAATGTAGTCCTTTATAAGACACACGATTACTCCATTACATTTAATGGGTTATCTTTTACAGTTTCGGAGTAACAAGGTCAAAGGTCAATGGTGACCTTTGACCTTGACACCATTTTGTAGGATATATTGTCCCATGATTAATTGGGAGATCCTAGGTCTCTTCGACTAAAAATATTTGAGAAATAAATTTTGACGGAACATGTCAATTTTTGCAGGAAAGGATCAACAATTCAAGCTCTCACCTGGATAGGAAAGTCGTGTAACCTCTGCTGGAAAATCGAGTACACAATATGTGCATTGTGGTAAAACACAAAGTAAGAATGAAATTAATATTAATGATTTATTTAATTTATACCTCAAACAGAAGTAAGCACATGAAAAGAAACCAGTATTCAATAATGGTAACATTTGCTTAATCAATTCTTTGGAAAGTGAATTGATAAATGTTTAGTCGATGTATGCGAATCGATATAAAGTTGGACTAGTGTTTTTGCAACCCGATAACGGGTTGATTGGTGTACCTTCTTTGCGAATCGATAAAACGGTTGATATTGGTGTACCTTTGCAAACCGATAAAATGGTTGATTGGTATTCCCAACCGTTTTTTTTCGGTTCGCAAGGAAGGTACACCGATCAACCGTTTTATCGGTTCGCAAAGAACACCAGTAAAACGGTTAATCGGTGTACCTGGAACAACAATCAACAGTTTTATCGGTTCGCAAGAAACCTGTCAACCGCTTTATTGGTTCGCATACACCAATCAACCATACACCGCTTCATACTTTCCATACACTCTTAATGAGACTACATATAATGTAGTCTCATAATAAATAATGAAAATGAAATACTTTTCTTTCTATAAAGTGGAGCACCCCATTATAAATATCTAATTGTTTCCTGGTAAGTTCTACTATTTGTGACATTTGGTCACTATGTAATGACACTATCATCTCGTTCTTACTAAAATTCAAATAAAAAACACTAGACTGTGTAATACTGTGTGACTAGTTATGACTAGAGCTAAATGAGCATTGACTAAAAGTGACACAGAGAAAAGGAAGCCCTGAAACTACTTCTTAGAATGCTTGAGAATATCATCAGAGTCTTCGTCCATGCCGAGCTTCTTCCGAAGTTTACTTTGTTCTTCCTCTGCTCTGAAAGAATTTACACAAGTTTATGGATATAAATATCACAACGATTGCCATGTAATTAGTATTAGATACATCAAAAAGGTCTGCAAGAAATACTACATCGAACGCCTATCAGCAGAAATAGACATGGAAGGTACAAAAAGTAATCAGATCTATACTGCAACTACTCTGTCTAAGCAGATCCTCGATAACCATAGGTCGATTATGCCATGAATCGGTTTCGGTGCAACTGACGAAGATTGCATCTTCCGTCTCTTTACTGCATACCTAAGTTACACAAAAATCCCTGCAAACAACGTTACATCGCGAGGTCCGCTAAGTGTACCACCAAATCTCTTTCTCTACACAGTTGGTCTATACTTATAGCTGTCAATAAGGGCATTGAAAACTTCTACGATACTTCTAAAACTGGTTTCAATTCAACGTGGATTTTGAAGAAATCTAATAATCTATTGGAAAATGTCAACTATCGATTACTGTTAAAATATAATAATATAAAACTTTTCTACCTTATACATCACAATTACACATGAACTGAAGTCGAGACTCAGAGATCATGGAGATATCATACATCGTTGTTTCTCGTAGAGAAACGGAGAACTAAGATGCAAATGTATTGTTGTTTTAAGAAATTCCACACATTTTGTGAACAAAGAAACCGAATCATCTTCGAAATACACCGAAGATGTCATCAAAATGCTAGACTTCTTGATCGACAACATATTTGTCAATTGAAGTGGTCGTGTTTTTCAACAGACGATCGGTGTTCCAATGTGGACTAATTGTGCCCTTTAACTCTGCGATCCGTTTTTGCACTCTCATGAGGCCGATTTAATCTGACACTTTCTAATAAAACAAGAAAGACATTTGGCAAAGTCCTTTAATCTCACCTTCCGCTACATAGACGATGTCTTTTCACTGAACTATTCACGATTTGGTGACTATCTTAACCTCTTCTATACCAAAGACACCATCGACACAAAAAAGTCGGCCTTATATCTTGACCTACTGTTAGAAATAGACCAAATAGGAAAACGTTTGACCAAAGACCAAATAGGAAAACGTTTGACCAAAGAATGTGAGTATTCTCTTTTCAAAAAGGAAATTGTCTATTTATCTGAAGTAACATCAAATCTGCACTTTCATAAGAAGTTTACATTTCACAGCTCATCCATTATTCCAGAGCATGCGCCCATTATCAGGATTTTCTACATCGTGCAAAAGTCTTGACTGAAAAGGTTCTGGATCAGGGTTATGTTCCATCTAGATTCAAATATCGGCTACAGAATACCAAAGCAACAGGTTGAAGGGGTAATCCTAAAATCGTGAACCCAGAGACAAGGCAAAAGCCCGAAAACACACAATAACAAATCAGGACAAAAACAAAAAAGAACCGAAAATCAAAAACATTAAACATGCAGCAAACAAACCAAGCAGAAACAGACTACACGAGAACCAAAGAACTAGCAATGTGAACTCCCACAAAAACCCGGGAGTGATATCATGTGCTCTGGAAGGGTAAGCATATCCTGCTCCGTTAAGTCATCGCTTCAAAAGTTTTACGGCCAGCATCATGGATTTGTAGACCCTTATAGTGTGTCCATCTCCACAATGAGAACAAACTTGTTTACATGCTTCTTTCGTTTCCGAATGTGACCTACTGGTCATGACATGGGTAAATCGGTAGGTGTTTCTGGAAAAGCAGAGGACGCTTATCCTATTGGTGCACCCGGGTTGTGATAGAGAGTCCGGGTTGCTTATTTAATTTTGTATGTTCCGTGTGATGTTTGTCTTTTGTTTTCTTTTCTTTGTCTCTAGTATTTCGTTTGTGATTACCCATCGAACCGCGACTTTTCCTTACGTCTGTTTTCAAAACACGGTAAATTATTTTCAGAAAAACCTGTACATATCTTGGGTAATAATTATTTGTCTATTTTTAAACATGACATAATCATAACAACGTAGTCTTTAGACTTATTTGAATAAAACGCGTGACATAATGTATGAGCAAAACAACATTTGAACTCATTTTCTCAGCTGCCTTTAAGACTTAAGGCTTTATTGCACAAATACAGGCGAATATTAATTCTCGTTTAATAAATTAAAGTGTGATGCATTCATACCAATTTTGATGCATCGGATGTGCACATTTCGTAAATTAATTACTCGTCAGCGATAAAATTGCACTGGTAGAATATCATATTAATTACAAATAAACACGAATTCAAATAACCCCGCTGTACATTTCGATTATTTCAGTGCCTGATAAATAACCTGATAATAGGTTTGATTTACAATTCATTGTGAGTTAGAACAACTTGCTATTGTTCCTGCTAAAATATTTTAACTACATATCGGAGTACCGAAGCAACAAGTTACGGGGAGACATTCTAGCTACATGAAGCATGGAACCGAGGAAAGACTTTTCCGATGGCGTATAATGTGTGGTTAGATGTCAAATCCCGTAAAATGTTGTTTAAATTGCTGTCCGTTGTAGTGTCGGTAAGACATAGTAGTATGCAGCTGTGTAAAAATAGTGAAAGCATTTTTCAAACAGAATTAAATGAAAATATTCACTTTCTGTTTTAAGTTAACGGATCCCAAAAGCGTTTAATTCATGTGAGACAAAACCAAGATTGAGATTTAGAGAAAATATTTCCAAATAAAATACATCATAAGATATTCCTTTTTTTTATCTCACAAACTTAATTTTCAACTGTCATAGGACTTTCTCAAGAATTTTTGGTGATTTACTAAAAGTTTTGTAGTAATGAACAGCTCTGTCAATTAGGTGAGCAACACAGCACTAGAAGCACTAGAAGGGTAACATATAACCTAGTACACATATAAAGCTTACCTTTATCAGTAATTATACAGCTTAAGTAAAACATTATTTTGCGGGCTTTTATAGTTGATGGTCAGTTCTGCGGTATGATGTCCATCACGTTAAACATTTTAATTTACCACATCTATGGCTATAAATTACGTTTCTTTCGTCGCTTTTTAAAACGTATATTCGAATATCCGTAAGAAGGAATAACTGATAATCTACATGTACTTCTATTATGTTCGATATAAATATTCTTTCATTATGTCATCATTTATTGAGCTTTCATATCTTCATACTCGAAACAGCTTTGTCAGTGACCGCTGAGTATTCAGGTTGAGTTGAAAACTCACGATATTTACTTCAAAGCTATTATTCCTGTATTTTTATTTGTTTTATTTATTTCTTTGTGACATTCTATTTCTTCTTTTATTTGATCTGTTCGATTTAGTTTCAATTCTTTTCATGTACATTCTGTCACACTGTCGATATTAGTTTTGTATTT